>MVGT01003607.1:23281-44573 GCA_002174775.1 Macleaya cordata | reverse complement strand
TTTTTGAGATGTTACCTTAACATGTAAGTTGTTATAACTAGCACGTATGTTAGTAAGGTGGCTGATCCACCGTCGCCCATCTCTTGCACACGACTATTCAGGATTCATATCCCTTTGTAGAGTCTCTATATATATGTTGTTGAGTTAACAAAGTGTGAGATACGACCAAGTTAAGCCTATATGTTACAGAAAGATATGTATTGTATAAAAGATATATAAGAGATCTATCATTTCTTCCTCTTCCCTCTTGTTATATATTGTGTACCCAGAAACTATAACACGTTATCAGCACGAGTCTCTGCCACTCTCTAGATCGAGACCTCGACATTTTGTGATCGACCCGAAGCTTCTGGGCATCTCACAAAATCAGAAAGGTATACTTGTGTTGTCTTATTTTCAATGTCGAATCTAACAAAGCTTGAGTTTGTTGCTTTAGATATCACTGGAAATATCTATCTTTCCTTGGTCCTGGATATGTAACTCCATCTCGCGTTTAAGCAACTCGGAGATACTATCCGGGAAGGTAATCAGCCGATCATAGAGAGTCGTGCTGCTGCTGCCACTATTTTCATTCGGCACCAAATCCATGAGGGACTTAAATCTGAATATTTGACGGTAAAAGATCCGTTAGTCCTCTGGAACTGTTTAAAGGATAGATTTGGCCACTTGTCGATGGTCATACATCTTGGTGCTTTGAATGATTGGAGGAACCTGCGGTTGCAGGACTTCAAATCAGTATCAGAGTATAATTCAGCTTTATTCAAAATAACCTCGCAGCTGAGACTGTGTGGTGATACTGTTACTGATGTGCAGCTGCTGGATAAAACCTTCAGCACTTTCCACGCTTCTAATGTGCTGTTACAGCAGCAATATAAAGGGCGTAGGTTTCAAAAATATTCTGAATTAATCTCCTGCCTTCTAGTTGTCGAGAAAAATAATAAATTGTTGTTATTGAACCATTAGGCTCGTCCCACTGGTTCTACGTCTGTACCTAAAGCTTATGCAGCGACTGCTTTAGAATAGGGACGTGGACGACCTGGTTATAAAGGTAGACGCGGTAGACGCTACCGACGGAATAATGTCGGGAAGTGGAATAATCTAAATCATGCTACACAAAATACCCAGAAGAGGGATAATGCTGATCCCCAGGAGAGGGATAGTGGCAAAACGAAGCAAGGAAAAGGGAAAGGTTGGAATAGACCCCCTAGAGATGTAACCTGATATCGTTGTGGCATGAAAGAACACCTGGCGCGTATTTATTATACGGCCGAGCACCTAGTCGATTTGTATCAAGCTTCATGTAAGAAAGCCAAAACTGGTGCCGAGACAAATTATATTTGTAATGGTGTTCCTATTGACAATACCCACCTGGAGTTGTCCGATACGTTTCTTGATCTAGAAGGAGAAGATGTAAGCAAACTGATTGGGGGGTAAGCATGTTCACACCAATTAGAGTTTTGCTATACAATTGGGGAATGAGTTTGTTCATACCAATTGTACTACTTTTCTTGTACTACTTTTCTGTACTACTTTTTTTCATATATAATATAAGCATTTTGTGTATATGCTTACACGCAGGGACATTCATTACAGAACATGAAGATTCTAATGTCGAAAGATTATACTTGTGCAGCGTGTTCCCTAGGTAAATTGGTGCTTAAACCATCTTTAACCAAGGTCGTTGTTGAATCCCCAGCTTTTCTGCAACGAATTCAGGGAGATATTTGTGGGCCTATCCATCCCCAATGTGGACTATTCTAATATTTTATGGTCTTGGTGGATGCTTCTGCGAAGTGGTCGCATCCACTCGCAATGTTGCCTTTGCACGTTTGCTCGCTCAGATTATACGATTACGTGCACATTTTCCTGAATTCCCCATCAAGTCTATCCGTCTTGATGGAGCTGCCGAGTTTACATCTCGAGCTTTTGACGCTTATTGCCAAACAGTTGGCATCGACGTAGAGCATCATGTTGCTCACGTTCATACATAAAATAGTCTAGCAGAATCATTTGTGAAGCATCTTCAGCTTATTGCTCGGCCTATGCTTATGAGAACTAAGCTACCTGTTGTAGCCTGGGGACATGCCATTTTATATGTAGCTGCATTGGTTCGGATTCGTCCGACTGCATATCATTTGTATTCCCCTATGCAGCTTGTTATGGGTCACCAACCAAACATTTTACACTTGCATGTATTTAGTTGTGCTGTGCAAGTTCCTATTGCCCCTACGCGATGCACCAAGTTTGGTCCTCAGCGTCGGCTAGGAATATATGTTGGCTTTGATTCACCTTCTATTATTCGTTATCTTGAGCCAATGATAGGTGATGTTTTTACCGCCTGTTTTGCGGACTGTCATTTTGATGAGACAGTCTTCCCGTCATTAGGGGGAGACAATTCGTCGTCAGGAGAACGGCGTGATTCGTCGTCAGAAGAACGACATGCGATTTCCTGGATCACACCATCTATGTCTCATCTTGATCCTCGTACCAATACCTGTGACATTGAGGTGCGGAAGATTGTTCATCTCAGAAAATTACCAATGAAATACCTGATGCATTTAATGACGCAGCTAAAGTTACCAAGTCATATATACCTGCTGCAAATGCTCCAGCTAAACTTGATGTCCCGGAGAAACATGCTGTAAGAGCTGATGTCCCGAGAGGGCATGTGACCCCAGTAAGGCAACATACAGCAAATGAGTCGTCTAATGCACGCCTAAAGGGTGGGCGACCTCTTGGTTCGAAAGATTCTGTTTCCAGGAAGAGGAAATGTCAATCAATAAATGTAAATACTCCCGGAGAGAGTATCATTAAACGATCCGCATTCTCTGATCATATGCCTCTTAAAGAAGGCAAATCTCCAGGAGAGGGACCGGTACAATCTCCAGGAGTGGGAAATGAGGAAATCTCTATAAATTATGCATGTACCAGAGAAATGTGGAATCGCAGTAAGATAATTGTCGACAATATTTTTTCCTTCTCAGTAGCTACTGACATCGTCAGAGAGAACGATGATATTGAACCACGCTCTATAGAGGAATGTCGACATAGAAATGATTGGGCAAAATGGAGAGAAGCTATCCAAGCAGAGTTGGCTTCCCTTGCAAAACGTGAGGTGTTTAGACCGGTAGTACCAACACCCGTGAATGTGAACCCGGTGAGAAACAAATGGGTCTTTGCACGAAAACGCAATGAAAAAAACGAGGTCGTTCACTATAAGGCGCGACTCGTGGCACAAACTTTTTCACAGAAACCTAGAATTGATTATAAAGAGACATATTCTCTTGTTATGGATGCAATTACATTCAGGTATCTGATTAGTCTGGTAGTCTCAGAAAGACTCGACATGCATCTGATGGATATGGTCACTGCGTATCTGTATGGGAAGTTAGATACAGATATTTATATGCGAGTCCCGGAAGGATTATTTTTACCTGAGGGAAGACCACACCATTTGTATTCACTTCAGCTCAAAAGAGCTTTATATGGATTGAAGCAATCCGGGCAGATGTGGTAAAATCGCCTTAGTGAATACTTGATAAAGGAAGGATATATAAACGATCCCATTTGCCCCTGCGTTTTTATAAGGAAATCAGAATCTAGATTTGCTATCATCGCTGTGTATGTCGATGATATCAACTTAATCGGGACTTCTGAAGAGCTCCGTAATGCTAATGAATACCTGAAGAAGGAATTCGAGATGAAAGATCTCGGAAAAACAAAATTTTGTCTCGACTTGCAGATCGAGCATAACTCAAGTGGAGTTTTAGTCCATCAAACGGTATATACTGAGAAGATCTTGAAGCGTTTTAACATGGACAAAGTACACCCATTGAGTACTTCTATAGTTGTGAGATCTCCTGATATTGAGAAAGACCTATTCCGACCAAAGGAAGAAGATGAAGCACTACTTGGTCCTGAGATACCATATTTGAGTGCAATCGGCGCATTAATGTACTTGGCCCAATGTACAAGACCATATATTGCATTTGCAGTGAATTTGTTAGCTAGGTTCAGTTCTGCCCCTACAAGGAGACATTAGACAGGTGTCAAGCAGATTCTTCGATATCTCCATGGACCTGCAGACATGTGATTATTCTATCAGAGAAACCCATTAAATGGCTCTCAGATAATGGGATACACTGATGTCGGATATCTCTCCGATCCCCACAAAGCTATTTCCCAATCTGGTTATGTTTTTATAAGTGGTGGTACTGCATTCTCTTGGCGATCCAACAAGCAAAGTCTTCCAGCCACATCTTCGAATCATTCGGAGATTATTGCATTGCATGAATCTAGCCGCGAATGCGTGTGGTTACGATCACTGATTTGACACATCAGAAGCTCTTGCGCTCTACCCTCTGTTACTGATGTTCCAACAGTCATTTTTGAAGACAATGCCGTTTGCACATCACAAGTCAGAGAAGGCTACATCAAATGTGATAGAACCAAGCATATTTCGCCGAAATTATTTTATTCTCACCATCTCTAGAAGAACCGTGAGATTGATATCCAACAGATATAATCCTGTGAGAATTATGCTGACCTCTTCACCAAGTCTCTACCAACGACAATGTTCAGAAAGCTAGTCTATGGTATTGGCATGAGACGGATGTATCATCAAGCGGATTGATTTGAGTGCCTGCTTAATCAGGGGGAGTATTACGATGCCTATTTCTATCTGACTGGACCTTATCGCGCTGTACCCTTTTTCCTTTGTCAAAGTTTTGTCCTTCTTGGTTTTTCTTGTCAGAGTTTTTAATGAGGTAGCTTATGCGAGTCCAACACTCTTCTAGGTCTTTGTACTCTTTTCCTTAGCTCAGGTTTTGTCCCTATGGGTTTTTTCCTAGCAAGGTTTTTAACGAGGCAATTATCTTAGAATGGTGGATATCCAAGGGGGAGTGTTATAACTAACACGTATGTTAGTAAGGTGGCGATCCACCGTAGCCCATCTCTTGCACACGACATCTGTTATTCAGGATCCATATCCCTTTGTAGAGTCTCTATATATATGTTGTTGAGTTAACAAGAGTGTGAGATACGACCAAGTTAAGCCGATGTTACAGAGAGATATGTATTGTACAAAAGATATATAAGAGATCTATCATTTCTTCCTCTTCCCTCTTGTTATATATTGTGTGCCCAGAAACTATAACATAAATATTAATTAGATGTAACTTTTTTGTTTGAAAAGTATAAAGAGTTAGGACCGGCAATTGAAGTTTCATTAGTCATGATTAAAATAAGATTTTCGAGAATTCACATGGAGATGATGCTAACACTAAAGTTTTTCGTGAGGATGATGTCCTTACCACGTACAAAGATCTTCTTCACAAAAAGCGCATAATTATTCCAAAACGTCTAAGTTTTAATCCCATGAAAAATTTGGTGATTTATGTCCCAATCCATAAAGTTTCATTACTTTTACACCATCACTTATGGGGATAAAAGTTTTAGGATGAGGTAATGTTATATGAAGATGATCTAATTTGTCTACGGCCACAGTTGCTCAGTAGAGACATTTGAGGCATTTACTTCCATTTGAGGAGAGGTTAGGGGTTCAAAACCCACTAGACACTTTTTCTACACACAGTTGTGAAGAAGAGCCTCTTAACTCCAAGTTCATCCCCAGGGTTCCAACTCGAATGTCTAACTCGGATTCTATTAGGCACAGATGTCTCGAGCTCCAAACCTCGTCACAAAAAAAAAATGAAAAAATCTAATGGTTATGAGATCATTGCACCCTTTAAATCATCTTTATATGGATCCCGCACAACATTGTCATAATCTTGAGTACAAAACATCGGTTGCCAATAATCATCACTTTAAGTATATAAATTAGATGGTAATGATAACCTAATAATATCACCAATTGAATTGATTGATATTTACGAATAGTACGCCTAACATTTCCATTTCAGAATTATTCCGTATCAAAAAAATTTCTAAATCCAAACAAAACCCCTCAGTATTTGTTCTTCTTTCCTTTATAAAAAAAAAAAAAAATTTGTTCTTCTTCCAGAAGACCAAAAGGTCCCGCATGCTATTTATGGCGCACCCCCCAAACACTGACTAGAAAAAAAAAAAAAACTGCAAGCGGAGAAACAGAGGCACATCAGAAAGGAAATCAAAACAACAGGAATTCTAGAGAGAGAAAGTGAGTTCTAAAGAGAGAAAGTTGCAGAGAGAGAGAGAGAGTAAAACTGTGATGTGAGGGTTTTTGAAGTCTTGTTCGATTTCTGTCGGAAGTCATCCATGAAAAGCCCTAAAACTAATAAGAATAATAATAATTTGGAACACAGGTGGAAGAGTAGATGCACATCTCTGGCCTTCCTCTCGATCTATATTCTTTCCTTCAATTCCTCTTTACTGCTTTCCTTTTTTGTATTGGATTACTTTACTTGGTGAAGAACACAGCTTCAAAGTATTTCTTCGTCGACGCCACTTTCGACGAAGGAGGGGGAGGAGTTGTTCTCACCGGTGAAGAACGCCGGAGAAGTCGAGAGGATATGCTATCCGTCGCCGGTGTTGATGATTGTTGTGCTTCTTGTGGTGATTCGGCGACTAAAAAGTGCTCCGGATGCAAGGCTGTTCGATATTGGTTAGCCCCTCTCTCTCTCTCTTATCTTTTTAAATTCGTTGATTTTCATCAGAATTGTTGTTTTTATTGGACAATTTTTCTTTTTGAATTTATCTGTTTTTCGTGAATTCCTTATGTTTATTGTATGAATCTTATTTAGAGATTGGATTTCTGTGGAAATTACAAGTGCCCAAAGAAATATGTGATGAATGACTTAATTTTCTTGACTAAAAATTGCATCTTTAACGGTTAAATTTATTGTTAATTGGTTTGCTGGATTATGCACCACATTTCTGGTTTGAGCATAAGCAGAAAAATAAGTTGATTCCAGGAAACATTGATAAATTCATATTGTCTACATTGCAAAAATCTTTTATTTTTATTTTGTATAAGTAAAGTTTTATTGCAAGAGGCCAAGAAGACACAGTAATATTAAGGCAAGAAGACTTAAAAAGCTCATTATTAAGACAGGAAGACTCACTAGTAACAGGAACAAACTATACAGAAATCCTGTAGCATCCTAAGAACTCCAAATATCTAGTAAAATTTACCCTTGAATTCTTATAAGATAGATTCAATCAAATTATGTAAGTGGATTTGGTCCTACCAATTACTTAATAAACTGACCCATATTTGTCCTGGAAAGTGTACTTGCTTCCTTTTCTTCCAATTGCTGTGATAAGCGTGAAACGGAAGCATTATCTGCAATGCGTGATCCTCACCTTGGAGGGCTCAACTGACCAACATAGGATAAAACCTAGAAAGTTTCTTGGCATGACTACATGACCAATTGGCATTAAAGAGCCGATAACGGGTTTGTCGAACTCGAACACAAGTGAAAACCTACAATTACTGAGAAACAGTCATCTAATATCTACTTCCTTTACATATCAAAAGCATGTTAGCTATGATGTTCTTTCTTCTAGTCTAGTGATCAGCCTTAGAAAAAATATGCTTTTGTCTCTGGAGAAATTCTTTACTATTTCTCTTCCTTGGACATGCATTTGATAATTACCAATCAAATATCTCATGAATTGGCTGTTGAAAATAACATATGACGCACTAGTGATTGAAATTCGTATATGTCAATTTAAGTCAGAAGGGATTACTCCTAGCTATCTCTCTTTTTAGTATTTGCAGATTTGCTATCATCTTTGTTTCAATTATTTTTGTTCTTTCATGTTTCATTGCATGTAGTTTGAAATTTCGAAGTCAAAGATGTTTTTTCCTTGTAATTTCTCAGCTCGCAAATTTGCCAGTCGAAGCATTGGAAAGGTGGTCACAATTTAGAGTGCAAGGAATTCAAACGGGGCAATTTAAATTCAACATCAATTTTCAGCCAAAGGGGAAGAAATTTTGGATGTGGGGGTACATCTAGCACTGTGCGTCAGCTGTCAAAGAAGGTAAGCTTGACTAGCTGGTTCCTTTGAACAACAAACCAAAAGTTGTCTCCTGCTACAATCACCTGTGTTTTGTTGTGCTGTAAAATATGCAGATTATTTTCCCTTACGAAGAATTTGTGAAGCTTTTCATCTGGGACAAGCCCGGATTCCCTCCCTGTGGTCTTCTCAATTGTGGAAACAGGTATGTGCAACAAAAAACATATTACCATGTTTAGAACACATTTTCCATAGAATTAGAATAATTACTTGTCTTTTTTTGCTGCACAGCTGCTTTGCCAATGTGGTTCTACAGTGTTTATCTTGCACTCGGCCGCTTGTTGCCTACTTGTTAGAGAAAGGCCACCGCGAAGAATGTAAGATCAGAAATCAAAATTGTCCACTGTTTACTCCTTTCCATGGATACCATGATTTCCTAGTATCTTGACTTGGTTCTTTTGTCTTCAGGCAGACGAAATGACTGGTGCTTCTTGTGTGAACTTCAAATCCATGTTGAAAGAGCAATACAAAGTTCACATCCCTTTTCTCCAATCAATATTCTCTCTAGGTTACCAAATATCGGCGGTAATCTTGGCTATGGCAAACAGGAGGATGCCCATGAGTTCATGAGGTTCCCTTTTCTTGCTTTGGCATCTGAAATTCTTTTCTGTAATCAAAATTTGTAAAAGAAATTTATGCCATTAACTCTTTAGGTCGATTTCTTGTTAAATTGATAATTGCGTTGCTCTTTGTAGGTTTGCAATTGATACAATGCAGTCAGTGTGCCTTGATGAATTTGGTGGGGAAAAAGCCCTCCACCCTAGCTCTCTAGAGACAACCCTTATTCAACACATTTTTGGGGGTCACCTTCAATCTCAGGTTAAACTTCCTATTTTCTCTTAAATATGCACCTTTTGCTTCTAGTTATTGCACCAGTTGCATGCAGATTTTGAGTATCAACATCGGTCCCAGTTATGGGATATGAAAATGAAGGCTTGGAACTGTGGAAACTGTAGAAGCTTCCAGTTATATTTATAAAATGAGAAAATTTGTCTGATTGTGATTTGTGACGCATTAACTATATCTGATACTATATAGTCAGACTTACACACGATAACTTTCAGTAATTTCATTTTTTTAGCATGTACTACTTGGTTTAGAACATTATAATTCTAAAATCAATTAAGCAAGTCAGTGGTCTTTAATATTTATTCCTGCTAATCACTTACTCCATTATCCATCTGTTTACACAACAGTTCATAATTATTGCTAAAGTAACTGTGTTTTTTCTACTATGTTAATGTTAGAGTAGGAAAATTAATTTACGTGTCGGCATGTTTCAAGTTTGTTTCATTTTCATATTTGTGGAAGTGAGTTAATACTTGAACCTTAATATACCTACAGTTCTGACTTCGATTTAATATATCGTCAAGTTAAAGCTGAATGATGAAATGAGTCCACGTTGCTGTCCCAATATTTGGCGCACATGATAATGATGATAAGATTATGTGAGGAACTTGATGATGTGGTTGATTATTAGTTGCTCATGCATTTTTTTGATTGGTATTTGGTAATCTGTTGCACATGTGTTTGTATTAGTTGATAAAGCTATTGTTGGTTAGTGTACATTGGATGCTGATGATTGGGGAAGTGGTCAACCAAAGCATTTGTCGATGCTGGATTTTAAATCTTGCCTCTGAGCCCTGAGTGTTTTTGGATAGGCTGTGCAAAGGATCTGTACCATAGTTGGACTGTAGAAAAAGTCACGGCAAGGGAGCTAATAATTCACTTTCTGAAGATCCATCTATCTGTGGGACTAACTATCCCTTTAGAGCCTGAAAGAGAGACATAATTCTCACTCCTCACCTATGTTGTAAAAGTCCGCCCAGGAAGCTAGGCGGCCCAGGCCCGCCTAGCGCCTTGGCCCGACTAGAAGGGGATTAGTCACAATTAGTCGGCCTACCCAAAACTCCTCCTATATTTTTAAAACCCAAGCCCAGCCCACCCAAACTAACTTAAAACTTAAAACCCAACATATAAAATCCCAACCCAGCCTTCCAAAACTCACTAAAATCTTTAAAACCTAAGCCCAGCCCACCCAAATTTACTTAAATTGTTAAAACCCAAGCTCAGCCCACCCGATCTTTATAACCCCAAACCTTATTTAACAATTAGGGTTACTGAAATCAGAATTGAGGCAGATTTACAGCCGCCAGTTAGAAAGAAAGAAGAGGGAGGAGGCTGCTGCCAGGAGATGGATCTGCAACCAGTGCGATGGAGGTAGTGAGATGGAGCTGCTGCCAGTGAGATGGAGAGAACCAGTTACCGGCGACGGCGGATCTGCAAAACCTTCATTTCCGGCGACATCTTATATCTTCTTCTCTCTTTAATCTCTTCATTTTCTTTCTTTTTTTGGTTTTGAAATCCTAGTCGGCGCCAAAGGGCCTAGCCAATTAGCACAAATCGGGCGCCTAATCCCCGATTTTGGCGGCAAGTCGGCCTTGGACGCCTAGTAACCCAAGTCGTGGCGGCTGAGGGGCGCCTAGCGCCTAGGCACCGATTAAATCCGCCTAGGCCCCGATTTTAATAACATAGCTCCTCACTAACAACAATTCAGCATCACTTAATGAAAAAAGTAAAATTTCTTGATCACCCTCAGTAATCACCTGGTGGAAGTTATGGAAAAATGCCCAGTGTGAAAAGAGAGGGATATAGATCAAGACAATGATCCTGGTCCTTAAGTATACGAGGGAGTTCTATTCAGCGCCTAGGTTGAGGATGAAGCACCTATTTCTTTAAGAAAAGAACTATGAGCACGCAGATATCAGAAGAAAAATGTTGTAGGCACAAATATCAGAAGCAAAATGTTGTAGGCAAAAAAGGTGCTTACTCCAATGATGACAAATCACTATGCAACAGGGAAGGTAGATGAGAGGAATTTTAATGAGGATTGAGAATCCATAGATAAGCAACATGTTAAATAAAGTAATGAAGGGGGAAAATCACTTCCAAAAAGGATGTCACTGTAGAACTATGCAACAGGGAAATTGTTTCTCTAACAAAGTTCACTACTTGATAAGTGGACACAGCCCACAAATATTATCAAAAGAAAGTTATGCGGGTGGGTTGAGGTTAGCTTGATTCCTTGATCTAACCCTTTGGTCTCCGTGGGTAGCTGGTCTTTGGTGTATATCCTCAAAGCTACGAAGTTTTCCCTTTTCGTTTTGATACAATAGGTATTGCTAAGATATGTTTATTTGGCATGGTTTGCAATGAAATCTAAACTTTCTGAATAATTGAGGTGGTACTTCAAACCTGCTTTATTATCAGAAGTAAGCAACTTTATAGACTGTAAAATGTTTAGGTTCATTTGGTGAATCTTCACAGAGGGACGATTATATCATTTATGAAATATTATTGTGGAAGTTTCCAGTTACAGGCGCTTAGGGGATTCTAGTAAGTATGAGATACAACAGTTATGTAACACCCCAAATTCTGGATCACGGGCCATCTTCTTTAATAACCCAGAACTCACGGTGTTAAGTCGAAAAATAAACTAGTTTAGTCATCACAATAAATATATATAAAACAAGCACACTTAATTCATATAATTATTACCAAACTTAAGATAAACACACCCGATGATAGTTAGCACATGATGAAATAGTTCATCACCAATATTTCAAGCTAGTAGGACAAAATAAAACATAGAAAATATAAGTTCCACAGTTTCAAACATCTAAACATAACATGAGACACGAAACTTTAAATCATCACTCCTTTTAATCATCCTATTCATGTGTATTCGGCACATCTCCATCATTTAAGAAATCTGCAGGGATTATCAACAACAGTGAGAAAACTCAATAGGTTCATCTCCCCACCCCTAGTGGGTAACGGTTAAACACTAAGCGATAAAACACCAAATAAGTAGTTAATAAAAATTCTCAAGTAATGCTTCGAATAACCACGAGGCGTATAATCATGAAAAATATAATCTTATACAAATTTTTCAATTTTGATCCTTGGCCTTTCGGAAACCACATCACCCATTCCGATTTTGATCCTTGGTTCGGGAACCACAACCATCGATGGTGGAGTATTAAACTCCAAGGGAAAATCACTGTCCCGGTCAATAAGGGTGTTTCGTCGAGCCTTCGCTCTTATAGAATTCAGATCCCATATTAATGCATCATGAATATGTTAACCAATACCTTTCATATTCTTTGGATCTTATTTCAAAATCGAGTTCAAAACCAACAATACTCGAGTAACTATAATGCATCCTGTCACCAAGAAGTTGGGTTAATGCAATAATGTAATAATTCATTTAAACCTCAAAATAACCATCACGATGAGAATTTGAAAATTTGATACCAAATCTGTCCTTGGAATTCTAAAATTCGTCGTTTAAACTTCAAAACAGTTTTGTGAGCAACAAGCATAAATGGAATTCGAAATTCAACTTAAATTCAAAAGAAACCGTTAAGCATAAAAGGGTTCATTAAATTTACAAGATTACGCCTTTTTGTTAGTGAATATTGGCCACAAAAAGTTTATTCTTAACATACACAAACAGGTTGAGGAGTTAAATAACAAGAGGAGAACCAAAAGACGATTTTTAGGCGTATTACATAAGAACAAGAGTTGTACATAAGGTCAATTTAAGAGGTCTAATAAACTGACTAAACGAACACTAAAAGTGCTCAAATTTATACTAAAGGTAGATATATGTGTCATGAAAGTATAGGAACTGAAATCACTCAATTCAGAATTATACAAAGGAAGTTATACCCATTTTCGTACCAGCTGTGCAGTAAAACCGAGAATTCAGATTTCAGAAATGCGCAGTTTAACGAAAACAGTCGCTGTGGATTATTTACAAATCGGATTTTGGTGATTCCAAAAGCATTAGAAAGATAACTGATAAATGTATTATTCTTATTCATGGCATTAAACCAGAAAGTAAATCAATCTAGAAGAAAAATACCAATCTTTAGGACTTTCTTAGCAAAATTGATTTTGTCAAAACTCAAAGGTAACTTTCAGAATTAAAACAAATATAGTAAATGAGCTCCAAAAATTATAAAATTTTTACAAGAGATACCTATATATGTTAAAAACATATTAGTGTTGGAATCACTCAATTTGGGTCTATAACGAAGAAGTTATGGTCGATATAGTAGTGACTATGCAGTAAAAACGGGAATTTACAATATCATATCGTAAATACAAAAAAATTAGTTCATTGTTGTTAGTAAAACTAACCTAAAAACAGATATATTATTTGTATAAAATAAGTCCAATAATTATTCCATTAGTTGTGGATAAACCATCTCAAAAATTAGTCCAAAACTTAAGCTTTCATGGATACCTAAATTAAGAACCATTATATGCTTAAAATCTTAAAATCACGATTAATACATATGATATACAATTTATAACATATGATGCAATCCAATAATAAAAACTTATCATGCATACATATATCTTAAGAGATGAACATTTTCATAAAATTTCAAACATAGTAATCGATAAAACATCCCACCAGAAATGGTTCAATGAGACCTACCTTTGATAGCTAGAAAATCCAAGAGGGTTGTGATCTTCTCAAATTCTTCTTCTCTTAATTTTCCTTCCTCTCTTCCTATTTCTCTCTTCTCAATTCTCTCTTAACTTACACCATATTTGTCTTCACAAACTACCTCCTTATATAGGTGAAAATGGAATCTAAGGTTGTGGATGAAAATAAAAATTAATGGTGGTGGATTAGCCATTATAATGGTGGACTAGCCATCACTTAGTGGTGGTGGACTAGCCATCATACTTAGTGGTGGTGGACTAGCCATTATAATGGTGGTAAATCTATTATTATTATTATTTATTTATTTATTCAATTTATTTTATTTTATTATATATATGTAGATAATTATTTTGTGACTTTAACTTAATTTCTAAAAACAAAAGAAAACATATGTATTTGTATATATGTATTTAATAAGTATATTCTAATATATAGGTATACATGTAGATAAGTTCATCACATATTTATACATACTTATATACATACACGTATATACATACATTAATTCTATAAGTGGTTAGTGAATAGTAAAATTACCTCTTGGCACACATGCAACAAAATAATACCTATGGGTCATTGGGTCAACAAAATTTTAAGGGTTAAAATTTTTCGGGGTGTTACAAGTTAGGTGTGAAAGTTTTAGTATATGGGCTGGCGTCTATGATGTTCTGGTGGGTTCTGTATTAGCTCAATATATTACGCGGCCAATAGCTTGGCATCTCATTTGTATTGCTCCATAAATCAAGTATATTTATATTTTCTGTCTTCATCTTATAGTTTTAGAAAGTCATCTTTACTTTTCTTCTGTTCTCCATAATGTATTTTTCCCTGTTTTTGTGCATCCTTTCACCAGTTCATTTTATTTCAGGTCACATGTACAGAATGCAATAAGATCTCAAATCGGTATGAAAATATGATGGATTTAACTGTTGAAATTCAAGGGGATGCAGCATCATTGGAGGATTGCCTGGATCAGTTCACTGTCAAAGAGTGGCTTGACGGGGATAATATGTATAAATGTGATGGGTAGGAGCGCTTCTTTGACTTACTATTTCTTAACCAACTATGCCAACTTCTTTTGACCCCAACTTCTCCGAAACAAGTTGTTTGATGCACGCATAATCAGTATTTCCAGCTCCGTTTTTTACTCTAGGTACTAGAGATATTTAGTCTTTCCTGCATAGAATTGGTTACTAGCCTCAACAAATTCTGGCCTGGCCTGATTAAATCATGGTGGTCATACAAAGTGACTGATAAGTAAGAAATAAGGGGTATACCCATCTCACAACCAAAAAGTTTTTGAACCTGAAACTCGCTTCAATCCCTCCTTTTTTTCGCTCCACTGTCTCAGCAGAATGCTGCCAGTCAAAACAACTTACCAGTTGATAAAATGGTTGATGCTGATCACCACCAAGGCATCCCTGATTTTTGTGTCTATTTTTCTGATTATTTTCTTTCTGATTTTTGATGATTTCATTTTCCTCGTAAGTTCTAGTATATCTAAGTGGAAGGATCACATTGATTTCTCACTTTTGGGTGACAATGCAAAAAAAATGACCCTCTTTTTTTTTTTTTTGTTCATCTGTACCTTTGATAAATGATATTTGGATTAAACATGAAGTTAGAGGCTTAGATTTTCTTCTTTCTTTCCCTTTTTTCCCCCCAGTATCAGTTTTCAGTCATTAATTAGTGCTTCAAATTGTCCTAAGAATTTATGTTATACTTTTGAAGTTTTCTGTAATTTATTAAATTTTATTTTAATGTTACAAATGGTTATCTTTACTATCTCTAATTTAGTGTTTTATATTAGTTTTTTTAAATTACTAGTTGTCACTTCATGTGAGGGTGGAAAATAAAGATCCTATGGTGGAGATCAAACTGAACTCTGACTACCCCTATAGAACGCTGTTTTATCAATTAGCAGCCCAATACATTACGCAAGTATTAGTCACCATTCGTATAAGGTCTCACTGATTATTAAGATCACCAAAGTTGGTTCTACCCAGGTAGGTTAATTATATCGAGGTTTGAGGTGAGCTTTTTGTTTAGGAAAGATTTTGAAGGTTTGGGGTTGAATGCAAAGAACCTTTATATTGTCTTTCTTGACATAGAGAGGTCATATTATAGAATGTCTGAATAGTTAATTTGGTGTGCATTGGGAAAGAAAGTAGTCCAAAATGGATAGATTGACATATCATTATAGACATGTACAAGGGACCAATGAGCGAGTACTATTAGTCATTAGATGAAGTAATTCATCATATTTAAAATTATGTAGGACCAAGAAAGAGTATGTGAAATGAAGCTTAGTTAAGGACACAAGAGAGAGGTGGGGTAGTAAAAAAAATTGCTGTGTAGGAGAAGATAACCTGAAGGAAAGTTCTGGTTGAGTGAGGTCAAAAGCTGATCCTGCAACTGTATTCTTCATAAAAATGAAGCCTGGTTGAAGAGGACTGTTTTTCTTTCTTGTTGCTTGTATCTGCAATTTTCTAGATCAGGCTCTTGCAAATCAGGGATTTGGTTTACTTCCCACAGCAGTTCTTGCGTAAAGAAACTATCCTGTTATCTATTGTTCAACAGAATGGGGAAATGTTAGTTCATTTGTTTTATGTTGTCAAAATTCGCATGTGTTTATTTGTTGAGAGATTAACTAATCAATTATTATCTCCCTTAGAAGTTTAGAACAACATACAACCACGATACATTTTTTTGGATTTCCAGCTGCAAAATCCCTCGTAGGTCACACTTTTCTCTATGAAACACTACTACATGAGTATGCCTGATTCTGATTTCAGGAGACAATTCAGCATGCTAAGTGCTTTGTATTTTTGTATATTATGTTTGAACTCTGATTTATTCTTGTTCAATGCATAAATGTAAAACCCTATGCTTCATTTCATCTCATAACTTCCCATTGAATACCGATTACCACTCTTTGCAGGTGTAATGACTATGTTAAGGCCTGGAAGCGTCTTACTGTTTGTCAGGCTCCAAATGTCCTCACCATTGCCCTTAAAAGATTTCAGGTCTTAACTACACTTATATTCTACATTTTTCTTTTACAGAAACCGTGGCAATTTAATCTGTGTTAGCAAAACATCCTGTGCCATAAAAAAAAACCCATCCTGCATCTTGCATTGGCTGACAGTCAGTCAGTATTAGATACCAATGTGAAGATCTGAGATTCTTCAATAAAACAAAAAAGAAGATCTGAGATTCAAATCTTGCATTTTATCTTTTCTTTTTGATGGGTTGGTTTATATTGAACAGTATTATGCTGTTAGATGCTCAGACAAGTCATTCTGTTTTCCTTATGAAATTAATTCATTTCTCTTCTTAAAGCATGGTTTCTGAAATTGTTCTTTTTAACAAACTTGTCAGAGTGGGAGGTTTGGGAAACTGAACAAGAGGGTAACTTTCCCTGAGACTTTAGATCTGGGACCATACATGAGCGAAGCAGGAGAAGGAACTGATTTGTATCGGCTTTATGCTGTTGTTGTTCATGTGGACATGCTGAATGCATCATTTTTTGGCCATTACATATGCTATACCAAAGATTTCGATGGGAACTGGTACAGGATAGATGACTGCAAGGTAGCGTGCGAGCTTCTTTTTAATTTCTTATTTATTTTCAGTCATAAAACTTTAGCTGGTTTAATTTCTTAAGTCGTTTGGTTGTTTCGACTTCAGGTTACGAGTGTTGAACTGGACGAAGTACTTGCCCAGGGAGCTTATATGCTCTTATATAGCAGGTACTTAACATTTGTTTTTTGTTCCAAATAGAAAGAAGAATTTAAAAAATACATAGATGATGCACCTAAGGTTAAATATTCATGACAATTCCTATGCTCACACTGTATATGTGCTCCACGAACCTTGTTGATTGGATGTTAGCTGGTGCATAGCCTATTAAATATCGAGTAGTCCTAAGACTTTTACACAGGTAGCCTTTGCACCGGAGCTTGAAGTGTGTTAGTTGAAATTTGAAAATTTAAGATTAGTTTCTGGAAAAGATGTTAGGAGTGTCCAATTGGCTTTGTTTTGGGGTTATGACCAATAACTCTTTTCTGCATGTTGAATTTTCTGAATGTCATAAGTCGGTGAATCATATGGTTTATGGGTTGGTTACATCAACGATTATGGTTTAAGATTCAACCTAGGTTCTCATGCACAAATTTCTAATTTTAGTAATTTCTTGTCAAGGCTGTCTTTCTCATAACACACACCTGGGACCCATTCTATAATTTGTTTCTGTATATTATGGGCTACACTAAAAGCTTTTATGGTTACAGTTAGCCTCAATTACATGTATCCATGAATCATGTGAGTGGCATGCTTTGTGATGGATGGTGAAAATGAATAAGCTTCTATTTTATGTTATTGAACAGAAATACTGTACGGTCACATTGTGTCAAGCCCCTAAAACCTTCAACAGAGGAGTACCGGCAACCAGTGGAAGTGGCTGAAGAAGCACAGGAGTGTTTACCAAAACCAGTTGTATCCTTTGACATTGCCGAGTCCATGGATCTGGTTGAGACTTCTACGAGCACAGCTTATGATATTAGTCAACATGCAGAGGAATCTGGCTCTAAAAATGATTCATTGGATAATATGGACCTAGAAGATCCCTTCAAGGTTAATTTAAGGCCCCCAAGAGAAATTCCACAGGATATGGATACGAGTAATAATTCACATGATTGTGACAATGAACATTCTTGCACAGCTGAAATTATTTCTGCTTCTTCTAGTAAAGGGACCCTCCCAATTGAACTTGAATTTCCAGAAACTAATTCTGATGCAGAGTGCAGTTCTAGGGTGGGAAACGGCGAAATGAACGGTTGCAATACAGAGTATATGTCATCGAAAAGTTCAGTCGACAGCTATTTGTCAGGTCAGAATGGCATCTATGAAATGGCTGAGACATCCGCTATTCCTGTCGTTGAATTGACTTCAACTAGAGAAACTGTAGGTGGAGAGAATTCTGCTAGTTTTCCAAGATTGCTGAACTCCAGATTGGAGAATTTAGTAGCAGTAAAATCTGGCATGGGTTCCATTTCAGCCCAGGGTATTGAAGTTAAAACTACAAAATCGACTGGAGATAAGAACACTTGCTCTGGAGAAAAGCCGAAGCCCCTGTTTTCTCGTGGTTTTCTTGACAAGAGCACCAGATATAGGTCACTGAATGGAAATGGGAAAGCCCAGATGGAATCTAGTGAGGCTGGTCCATCATACAAGGTCAACAGTAATTGCAATGGGTTTGTCAGGAAACCTGATTTTCTTCATCAAAACAGTAGCGAGTATAATGATCACGATCGTTTAGATTGTGACAGTCTATTAAAATCTAGTTTCATTGAGAAAAAATCTGAGAAGTTTCTTGGTGAGGATGAGGTCGCCAATGGAGGTTGCAACAGTAGTGAGAGTTCCCATGGAGCAGAACTTGGTTTCCATGCAGAGCTTGTGCACAGAGAAGTTCCCATTTCGGCTTCTTTGGAGGAGACCCCCATCAACTGAATCTCATAATTTGGATTGTGAAGTTTCAGACAGTAAATTCAATGTGCAAAGTTGTTTTGGAAACACAATAGAGCAGCAGCTGTAGTAATTATAGGGTTTCTCTTGATTTTCCTTCCAAAGTAGCAGTTTCTGAACCTGATCATGATCTCCCAGAAACCTCTCTACAACAGACTCTCGCTAACTTTGCTTTCGATGACGAAAAATTGCATGAAGGGGCAGAAAGAGAGCAGGTACTTGATAACTGAATTCAGAACTACTAATCAGATAGATGGTGTCAAATGTCAATAGATTCTTGATTTTGAAGAGCCGGTAACAACGCAGTCCAGGTGCTCACCTTGTTTTTCGTGGTGATTTAAGGTGCATTATTATTATTAATTATTTTTCCTTCCTATTCTGATAACATTTTTGCATGGTGCCACCCATTAAAAAATGGTGTTGGGGGGATCATCTGAGTTTTCAGTATTTGTAGAAAATCTCAAATGCTTCTTTGCCATGTTAAATTTACCCCTTATTCTTGAAGCCAAAATACTCCATTTGTTTGTGTTTTCAAGTTCATTTTAATTTTTTCCCCCACTCTGTCTGTTATCCGATATTACTATAGTGAAGGGATCGAATAACCCTAGGTCCCCGAGCCTCTGGGGGCTCACATAAAGATTTAGTGGGGATGTTCTCTTCACTATGTAGATCATCTTTTCATCTTTATTGAAAATCAGTTCAGTCTAAAACTTGGAAGCCTACATCCAATGATTGAAAATCAACTGTATAAAAAATGTCTAAATTTTATTTATTTTAAAGGGCTGATTTGAGGGGTTTGGAGGTCTAGGCTGTTTTTTTAATATAATGATTTGAATGGTGAGAATTTCCTCACAAAAAATCAAATCTTAGATCACCCTGTTTTATAGTACCGGGTCACCCTAGGGTCACCAGAACCTAGGGTTATTCAATCCCTTCTCATTACTATTTTTTTTTGCTTCGGAAATGAGCTCCGGAAATGAAAAAAGCTTCATTAAAAAAGTAAGCAGAGCCAAGAATTTCAAAGCCAAGCAAAAGAGACCTGCTCTTAAACAGAAGCAGAGCAGGCAAAGAAATATGCCAAGCAACAGAACAAGATAGAAAGGGAATGGCATCACTAAGTGCAAACAATATCCACACTAGGCTCAATCGTTCGAGGAAGAACCCCTTGGCTGGGCAAATGTGGACTGAATCGGCCGATCCAAAATAATCCAACTGGATTTTGACCGAGTTAGATTCCTAAAAATCGGGGATTGGTTATTGGATGGGATATCCCAATAATTAATTAAATCGGACTGACTGAATAGTATAGATTTTTATATTATTTTAATATATATTTATATTTAATACATTTATATTATATATCTATAATTTTATGTTTCCGTTTACAAATTTTACTTATTTAAAACTGAAAAAAAAACCTACACGCCAGTACTATAATTAAAATCATACATGTAAATGAATAACATGATCAAATAAGTAAAAATAGAAGTACTGGTTGAATTAACCCGCATTATTAGTTGGGGCTGGGGGTTGGATCATTATTTGAAGTAAATTACAGGATTGTTGGAGTGAAGGATAGTTTTTAATGATTAATAAAATTTAGTTTAGAGAATTAGTTGTATGTTATTTAATTCTTAGATTCCTGAGTTTTTTATGAATATGGCCCTGCATCAACGTGTTGGCCCAAGTGAGCCACGTCAGCCGTTTGAGAGAGAGCAAAAGAGAAAAATGGGAGTCGTTGTTCAAGGGATGAGTTTTTTTTTTTTTTTTTTTTTGAGGGGGAATTATTGATAAAAGCAAAAGAATTACAGAAGTAAATACAACATAGGACTTATAATGTCATTAGTGCCTCCCATTTATACTTTAATTCTTGAGGACCTGGGTGATATAACCCTCTCCTCATGAGTGTGGGTTAAAAAAACCCACACCTCCCAAGCTTCCTCTCTTCTGGCAAGGCTCCTCATAACTTCTCTCTTTCAACGGTTCATATTTGATCATCTGCTAACCAATCCAGCGGTGTCATAACATACCTTCAAAAACCTAATCTTTATGTTTTTTGTCTACCATTTTCTCATCTCTCTCTCCTCATTCTCTCTTCCTCTCTCTCCTTCTCCACCTACTGTTTTCATTTTTCTCTAATTTTTTTTTTAATGTTCTAACGTTTTTTTTTTTTCTTAGATTAGATCTCATCCTCCCCTCCTTCTCCTTCCCCTTCTCATTCTT
>MVGT01003609.1:62204-82954 GCA_002174775.1 Macleaya cordata | reverse complement strand
TGGGTAAGGTTCAGATTTGGAGAAATTAGTAATATGGACAATCTTATCTTATTTTTCTTTTGGGATAGTCTCACATAATGATATTTTTCTCTTAAACGCACACACACACACACACACCATAATCAGGATATTGAGTGTTGTTATTTTTATGATTGAGAATTAGCTTGGCTATATTTGAATAAATTTTTGCAATTATATGATTAAGAAATTTTAATTGTGATTGTGTATTATATTATTGATAGCCTTGACAACATGATATGGACACAATAAAAATTGTTTACTTGCTTACAAGGATAGCATAGATTTGTTGAGTGTTGATTTATGTTGAACTGGATTAAGTTTTAAGATTCAAATCTTTCTCATGATCTGGTTGAGGGGGAGCTTGCATGGTTTGATTAAATGTATATGTTTGTACATGCATGCTCATTATTTGCATTAGGATAATATTTGAAAAAATCCAAAATTATGCAATTTCTCCATTGATTTCCAAAACCAAGATAGTTTCACACACTTTGGTTTTATTTCTTATCATAACTCTGATACACCTAGTAGCTAGCTTTGATAAATTTTGGGGTGTGTGACATATTTTTACTTGCCTTCCACCGTACATTTTTATTGTCTATATAACTATCTACTTGGTTGAAAGCTAGTTAGATATTTATTATTATGGTTGGTTGGCTTGTATTTGTGTTTCCATACATTATCTTTCTCAGTTTCTCTTTATACTTTTGTTCTCTTCTATCATTTGTCTATTTGTGACAAAAAGAGGGAGAATTGTGTGTTCTTGACTTTGCAAGGGAAGTACTATGTGATAGGAAATATATCACATAGGGGGAGAGATTCTTGTAGCAATTATCATAGGGGAGAGTAAGTTCATTATTTATATTCATGACTTCCATGGTACCTTAATGTGTCTTATGGAGATGTGCAGGAAACAAGTTAAAGGCATCCCATAGAGTTTAATGTCTCTATTTATTTGGGGGAGTTCTGTCGTTTATCTCTAGTTGAGTCTTATAAATGGGTTTTGTCACGAAATTGACAAAGGGGGAGATTGTAAGCTCCATAAGTTCTCTTATGGGTTTTGTCAATTTGCGTGTCAAATTGAACTCAATATGGTCAATGAGAGTTAGCAAGTTGTCTCTACATTTCTAATCATTGAAGATTTAAAGTGAAGGAGAGAGGACTTGTGCAAAGCTCAACTTACCACCATTGAAAGATATCTTAAGATGTGAGAAGCTTTGACAAAGGGGAGAGATATTATCTCTACTCTCATTAATTGCTCTAAACATTTATATTTAATATTTTATGAGATTCTTTGATTTATTTTGTGAACATGTGCATGAAATAAGTTGTTTAAATACAATCCATGTTTTAAGTTTTATTGAGTCATGTGTCAGAAAATATGAGTTGTAATGGGGAAGGTCTTTTTATTATTTTCTTATGTATGGATTTGTCACGAAAATGACAAAGGGGGAGATTGCTAGGTTTATAAGTTCACTCATGTTATATTTGTCGAATTTTGTGTCAAATGTAACTCAAGAAGGTCAATGTAACTTGAGTTGGACTTAGAAACTCAATACCATAGGTGCTTAGTTCATATTGAATCATGTGAGAAAATACGGAATGGTAAAAGATGTCAAAAATCCTTAAAATTAGTGTTTGGACGAATGCTGTCAGAAAACTACGTTTTTAAGAGAAACTGGGACCTTTTGTATTGTGACCAAAAGTTGGTTTCGAAGATGGTTTCTGGTTTCGAAACTAACATGTTTGTTTCAAAATCAAAGTTACTAAACTGCTATTTTGACTCCAAGTGAGTTTTGGTTTCGAAACCAAAGTGTACTAAATCGTTTTTACAGCTTTTGAACATCTTTTAAAGCTATTTTGAATGATTTTAAAAAACTTTCTATATTTGTTTTAAGTTCACCATATATTATGAACCTTTAAACATTAATATAAGTGATATAGATTTAGATCTACACATATAAAACATCACTCACATGGGGTGATGTTGAAATGAAACAACATATGGTGTGTTCTAAATTAAAACTTATGGTAGAATATAGTTCAAAATTTAAAAGAGAAAAGCATCACTCATTAGCCATGGGTTGGTGTAATTTTAAAAGAAACACCACCATACATAAGTGTTCTTGATCTAGATCTACACATCACTGATGTAGAAAAGAAACACCACATGGTGCGTTCTAAATATCACTTATGATAAAAAATAGTTCTTAATCCAAAAGAGAAAAATATGACTCATTAATCATGGGATGATATTGTTTTAAATCAAGAAGAAGCACCACTATAATGGGTGTTCTTGATCTAGAAACACCACTCACTAAACTTGGTATATTCTAGATCTAGATCTAGAAAAATATTAGAATATTCATCACATGGGATGTTCTAGATCTAGATCTAAAATCACCATTATAAATATAGTGTGTTAGAACTATTTTCATCATGCATTTTTTTGATCAATCAACTCTTAAACAAGTTATAGGTGAACTACATTTATATCCTTAAGTTTCTAACCTTGTTACTACAACTTTGGAGGTGTTTTTTCAGTACCCAATATGTCACAAGAGCTAACTAAAAATGGTTCAACATTTATATGAAACCTGAAATTATTTCCTTACCTAGATACAAAACTTAGAAATTATTTTCAAACATTTTTAGTCACAAGTATTTTGAAAAAGATATTCTCATAGGTTATTATTCCCAAATCTTCCATTTATATGAATATCTTCTCAATCAATGTGTACTAAAAGTATATATATGTCCATAAACATATATTTATAGCTGTGAATGGATAGTTTAGGCAACATTTGCATGTTAGGAGGGAGAGAAGATCAATTTCTCTCTCTCAATCTCTCTCTCCCCCTAACGTACGCCTCCCACCTGTGGGGCCGACTATATCCATAATAACATACATACATTATAATTATGGAATCTTATGTGATATTTTTAAATCATTTAAGTACCCATACGTATATATGTAATTACATAGAGATATATGTATATATCTCATGCCAATATAATTTCACATGAAATCATAACAATCTATAGTATTTCTTCAACGTAGGGTCCACTTCTCACTCCCCACACATGCATTTATTATTCCATCTCAATATATATGTATATATATATATACTATTTTAACACTTGCAAATTAAATTTATGCATACATGCAACCATGTACGTAGGCAAGAGACTTATTAATTCCACCCCTATAGAACTAACACATGGGCTTTAATACCCATAATCATTGGTTAGTCCAGAATTGAGGACTAGTCTCGACCCATAGGCTTGGACCCATCTTCGGTCCACTCCACAATATAATGGAAATAAATTCTCGGGTGTTATAGAATAGTTTGGATGAAACTCTCTCTTTCTCTCTCTCACTCTTTTCTTTTTAATTTGTAGAAATGTTAATTTTGTAGTTAAGATTTGAGATGGAAGTCATGTGACATGTTACTTAAAACGTTGCTAATACGTAAATGAATACCAGGAGGACCTAGTCTCGAAAACCAAACCTCAATGTAGACATTGAAATAATTTCTTTTGGACTTTACATAGACATTTTCTTGTTTATTTTGGCTTAGGGTATAAAAACCTTAGTATTATTTATTGGTTCAATTCTAAGGGAATAGTGATTATGGATGTGGCATCGTTGTTTCTGCACCGCTCGAGTATGACGTTCTCTCTCTCTCCTTTTTCAGGGGAGATTATTCGAGTCCACGTGCTTTGGAGCTCTTGCTGTCTCCTGATTCCTTTCATTAAGGGGAGAACTTGCTCTTATTTCTATTCCTTTTGATTTGGAGTCGCCACCTGAATTTAAGGGAATCAGGGCCCCTTAGTAGAAAAGTTACTTTTTAACTTTTTGTAAGAGATTAAACAACATCTTTTCTTTTGACTCGGTCTGCATTTTTTATTAAGAGATTCTAGGTAAGATAGTCCTATTACGGGTCGGGAAGGTGTTAAGCACCTGACAACCGCCCGACCAAGGTCGGTCTCTACTTTACAATTAGGGGTATTTAGGGTATGTCTTCTATAATATAACAAATATTGATATAGAGCTTGAAAATGAGTGTATTGATATTGACTTGAAGTATTACATAGACTTGAACAGATTACATCTTTGAATTTAAAGAGTTTGAAGGTTTCGAGCTTACCTGGCTTCCTCGCTGAACTGAGATTTGAGCAGAGGTTCGTTGCTATTTCTCTTTATAGTTCTAAAGGCTTGATGGGTTTAGATATTTAGGCAGAGGTTCATTACTATTTCTCTTTAAAACTTCTCGTCCCGAGGGCAGCAGGTGGTCCATAAAGAGAATTTTCTCTTCCCGAGGGCAGCAGGTGGCCCTCGGAAAGATTTTTCGCTATTCGAAAAGACTGGAAACTAAATGACTCGATGTAAATGACTCGAAAGGCTAAACATGCTTGAAATGATCTATACTCGTGATTCAGAAGTTCCAACTCTAAAACATAAGAGTTCTGAAGATCAACTCTGAATCAACTCTAAATCTCAACTCTCAATCTCAACTCTGACTCAAAATAAACGAAGGGGGAGGGTCCTATTTATAGGACCCTGGAGGCATATTTTGAGCGCATCTTCATGCGCATCATGAAGATACTCCCAGAACTTGAGGCGGTTCTGCCACGTTGCAGGCCCCTCCTTCGAGCGGTTTAGCCTTTGTGGGCCACCTAGGGCCATTCAGACTTGTTTTCATATTTTTTTAACCTTCTGGGATCGTTTTTGGGGTTTTCCAGAGTCGTTTTCATGTATTTTAGATTTTTTTGGAACATTTTTGGGGGTTGTTGAGAGTTCCTGAGGCTCCGGCTAAGGTCTAGACTCTCTTTTCCTATTTTGACTCTTTCAGGCTCAGTTTTTTACATGTTCAGTTTCTAGCTTGGACATTTTTCAGTTTGTTTCGATATAATTTTTGAGATGATTTAGGTATACCAAATTGGGGTGTCTACAGTTACCCCTCTTTAGTAGAGTTCTGCTTGCTGGTCAAATGCCAAAGCAATTGGCACTCAATTTGGTTTAAAGAACTATGTTACTTTGTCAGTAACTTCTTTAAAGCTATTCTAAAAGAGAACAGGAATTGCTAAGGCTTTTTTCACTCTTTGGAGATCTTGTCGTTTCCATTGAGAATCCTTTTGCAGACCTCGCTCTATTCTTAGGAAATATGCTAAGGCTTATTCAGTCTTTGGAGATCTCGTCGTCTCCATTGAGAATCCTCTTGCATATCTCCCAATTTTGGAAGGCTTGGTAGGTATTTCTATCTCAAAGATTAGGTCAATTTTTAAAAGTTTAGCTCTTTAAAGTTTAGTTGCCCTTATCTCGATTCATGCCGAGGAAGTGCTCAGGTATGCTTTGCTCCTTCATACATTAACGCTTAAGATCTTTCATGCTTAATGATGATGTGCTTGATCTTGAAGCTTGATTTTGAGGCTTGATTTTGGTGCTTGATTTTGGTGCTTAATTTTGAGGCTTGATTTTGTTGCTTGATGTAGAACCGAGGGATTTGCAAAACTGGTTTTACTTTGACAAATGGTGGTGGCTTGAATTTATTGGAACTGATGTAAAGATATTGGTTCCAATTTGATGACAAAAGGTAATGTGATGTGCACTTTGGATGTGCGACTGGACTCTATCTTCTGAGTTCTTGATTTTGTCTTTTGATAATTGCATTTTGAATTAAGCCTGGTTATTTCCTCATTGAAGATGCAGAGCCATTGACTGCTTTGACGTGTTGTCGCCATCGAAGGCAATAGGAGAATTTTGAACTATCTCCTTATCATTTTTTGAATAGCATTTCTTTATGATATTCTTTCTTTGGTACCTACGAACTCAGGGAAAGTATATTTTTGCATTTTTTGATATAGTTAAATAATTTAATTCAAAAGTAGAAATGCACTTGTTTTCTAGAATTTTGGCCTCAAATGCCTAACTTGAGTAATGCATAACACATTTCCAATATCCTAGTTCTTTCATCATGGGCTAATAGAAAATAAGGGTTTGAAAATAAAATATTTTTGATTTTTAAAGATTTTTGTAAACCGGTTAAACGCGGTAAAATGTAAGATTGACAATGATTATAAGGAAGATCATATATCCAAGAATATTGATGACCGCTTTGATGGATAGGCCTTTTGCCAGTCTTGGATGATGCAAAGTTCTCCCTTTTGCACTCAGATTTACCTTGCTACAATCTCGACTGAGACTAACTTGCCCTTGGACTGAGGTCAAGAGTTTCTGACCTTGTTATTTTTCACAGAGTGAGATGAGTTATGCCCCTAGCTGGGATGTTGCCGACCTACTCTCCTCGGTGCTCAGTTTTCTCTCTTGTTTCGTGCCCCTAGACTTTGATGAGGGACATTTTTTTGTTTTTAACTTTTCTGAGTTTTTTGGCTTTTCTGTTTTTGCCTTTTTTGGATTTTCTTAGAACTTTTCCATTATTTTTGGATTTTCTTGCAAAATATCTGCCCCTAAATTTATGTACGGGTATAGATATGATTTTTCTTTTTAAATACCTGCCCCTAGTTTTAAGGGCATTTATTTCTAGTTTTGAGAGATTTTTCTGACTGGTAAAAGAACAGGCTTAGGCTTAAACTTGGCTTCTAGTGATACTGATTCTTGACATTTGGGTTCTTTTCTAGATTTTAAGTCTACGAAAAATGGCCTCCCTTTAATAAGCCTCAATGGTTTTATTTGCCCCTAGTTTAGGAGTTAAACAACTTACTCTGGCGTAGTATCTTGAGTTGATCGGCATTTGCAAGCTTCTGTAATTCTTTTTCTTTCATGTCCGTGAGGTGGACTGCCATTCTAGGGAAAATGTTTTAACGCTGCAAGGTCCTTCTCTTGGGATCAATATGTAAGCTTGACTTCTGTGAGCACCAAGTCGTATTTGAACTGTCTCGGGCAAACTTTTGCTTATAGGCTCGAGTGATAGGCTCTTGCAATTGATGTGTATTTGAATCTTTCTACCTTTCTTCTGTACCAGGACATGTTAGCCAACTGGTTTGAGTATTTAATTGAGACCAAGAAATTGGCGTTTAGGTTCTTTGAGATTTCTTCTTTTATATTGATAGGCTACTCTGATATCATTTTTCTGAATTTCTGCTTCACTGGCATAACATTTGGATATTCAACGTTGCTTGCATCAAGCCTTGGTATGTTCCTGTACTATGTGAACAACTCGATTATAGCTCTCTGCTCATCTTGGGGCAAGGTAGTTCCGATCTTGATCGTTTGAGTTTCATCTTTCGTGTTTAAGTTCACAACTTCGATTTCCTCCTGACGAGTTGAGGCCTATCTTCATGTTGGTCTGAGGATTTCAACTAGAATTTCTTCTTTGATAATTTTCCAATAGTCATCCCTGGATATTGTATCCTCCTCATTTTCAAGTGTCAGATCCAAAAGTTTTCTTTTTTCTGAAATCTTCTTTTTTAATTTTTTTTGCAATTTGAAATGTTTTTTCAGTTTTTTTGTTTTTTTGAAACAAGAGGGAATTTAAAAGAACTGGAAAAAGTTTAGGGACCAAGGCATTCCCTCATCAGATGAGAGTGGTCCAACCTCCGTCCTTATCAGGACGTTCTTTCTTGTTGACCGGTTAAAGATTTGCAGTGATCACTCCTGCATTCATGTTAGTAGCAATAACGAGTTCTATTGCTAATGGACGAATTAAAAGTATTGGATCAGGATCGAGTTTTTCACGAAACACAGGTACTTGGGATTTATCGGTGAGGCATTCAGAATTGCTTGTTGATTTTTGTGGTGCAGTATCATTCTTATTCTGGATGAACTGAGATGGATTAGTTATCTCATTGCATTGGATATAATTGACATTATGTTGGCCCTCGTCTTGATGTACTGGCAACGGATTTTGATCGACACTTGGCTTTTTGTTGGGCATACACACTCTAGGAATGTTGATTATGTCATTTTCTAACAAGTTTGAACAAGATGTCTTAAATGCAAACATTTACCTGTCGAGTGTCCTTTGACTTGATGAAAGTCACAGTGTAAACTGGGATTGTACCATTTGGGAAAAGGTTCACTCACTAGCTCTGGTGGCTTCAACCATACTAACTTTTATTCTACTAACTGGGGGAGTAATTTGGTCAGTGCATGTGGTAATTCTGAGAATTTCCTTTGCTCTCTTGGTTGATACGGTTTTGTACTTGGGGCTGAGCTTAAACTTGGAATCCGGGCTGGATAGTGAGGTGGGTAACATGCTCATTTCCATGCTTTTGATATCTATCATCTCCCTTTAAACTTAAAGTCATCTTTGCGCGATGCTTCAGTGCATCCTCAACTTGCATTCCTGATTGTACTAAATCTGACAACTGTGTGTGTGCTACAAGACTCAACGAAAATTTTTATTCTTGATTGACATTCTTCAGTATCATAGATATTTGATGTTCTTCTGAAGGACGGTCAATCATTTCCTTGCGCTTTGCTCTCTATTTGGTTATGAAGTCAATGAATGATTCATTAGTTCCTTGTAATAGTGCATTCAGTTGTCTTTTAGTGACCATTAGGTCTGAATTTTGTGAGAACTATTTTATGAAGGCAACTGTTAAAGCTTTCCAGGCCGGAATGATCTTCTGGACATAAGCCTGTAATTTATTTTCGACTCCCAATGGCTTTAAGTATCCCATATATGACATAATGTGAGCTTTAAGGCATCAAAATCCATCATATTTCTCCATTTTTGGAAGCTTAATATTTGGAGGAAGCTTTTCAGTAGGAGCTTGATACAATTCATTTGCATCGAATGTTCCAGCCTTCATTTTGCGAAGCTCTTCCTTTATCTCTTGAAATTCTTTATACATGGAGCTTTCCTTCGACTTTTCTACCTCTATCTGCTCATTTTGCTAGTACTTTACTTCGTCCAATAGAAAACATTTGTGTGGAACTACCTTTTGGGTTCTACATGAGATAGACGAAGCTATGTTAGATCTTCCTATGCTTCTTTCACTTGGGTTGGTTTTTTTATTGCTGAAGTCTGAGCCTGATCTTTCTCTGTATCTGTGGCTACTTCATTTGACTTTTGCTTCCCTAACATAACACCCAACCTATTCATGATAAGTTCATCCATATATGTTTCCATCATTTTCTTTATTGTTGTTAGAGTCATCGGTGATTCCTCAATGTTCTCTTAATCGGACATGACTTCGTTACGGACTAACCTTTTTGACGATTTGACCCAAGCTGGTTGAGAACTTTTTGGTGCTGACTTACCCATGGTTGTCGTTTCTGATTATCTCTTTTCCACTTGAAAACTGAGCGAAGATATGAATTAACTGAAAAAAGCCTGATCGCGTAAGTTTCCCAAATATTTGTGCAGCAAAATAGCCCCTCACAAATTTGTGTATGTGAAGTTTTATGCGTGCAACATGAGTTTTGGCTAGAGAGCAGTAGGTTACCTCAGCAAGATATACCTCGCAGCACGAAGCTGATCTTAATTACTAGGCTGAAGTTGTGGTGTTTCAACTGCTATATCCCATATGACCTTTCAGCCGGGAGTTAGTCTACACAAGCCAACGAGATTTTTTTATAGGATGATAATAGGCAATGCATATGCAGATGAATGAGTGCATGAAAATGTGTATGTGCTTTTTTTTTCAAAAGTGTATTCTACAGAAGATATTAAAAAAATGCTCCTAATTATTTTTCAAGTCAGACTCATGTAGGTAATCCCCAGCAGAGTCGCTAGCTGTGGCGTAGTTGTTTTTACACCACCCGAGCACGACGTTCTCTCTCTTTCTCTCCTTTTTTGGGGAGAAAGGGTTCGAGTCTGTGTGCTTTGGAGCTCTTGCTGTCTCCTGATTCCTTTCGTTGGGCGGCGAACTTACTTCTATTTCTATTCCTTTTGATTTGGAGTCGCCACCTGAATTTAAGGGAATGAGGGCCCTTTAGTAGAAAAGTTGTTTTTCGACTTCTTTGTGAGAGATTGAACAACATCTTTTCTTTTGACTCGGTCTGCATTTTTTATTAAGAGATTCTAGATAAGAGAGTCATATTACGAGTCGGGAAGGTGTTAAGCACCAAGGTCGGTCTCTACTTTACAATTAGGGGTATTTAGGGTATATCTTCTATAAAATAACAAATATTGATATAGTGCTTTAAAATGAGTGTATTGATATCGACTTGAAGTATTACATAGACTTGAACAGATTACATATTTGAATTTAAAGAGTTTGAAGGTTTCGAGCTTACCTGAGCACTTCCTAGCTGAACCGAGATTTGGGTAGAGGTTCGTTACTATTTTCTCTAAAGTTTTAAAGCCTTGATGGGTTTAGATATTTAGGGCAACAGGTGGCCCACGAAGAGAATTTCCTCGTCCTGAGGGCAGCAGGTGGCCCTCGAAGAGATTTTTCGCTATTAAAAAAGACTTGAAACTAAATGACTTGATGCAAATGAATCGAAAGGCTAAACGTGCTTAAACTGATCCGTACTCGTGATTCAGAAGTTCCAACTCTAAAACATAAGAGTTCTGAATATCAACTCTAAATCTCAACTCTGAATCAAAATAAACAAAGGGGGAGGGTCCTATTTGTAGGACCCTAGAGGCTTGTTTTGAGCGCATCATGAAGATGTGCCCAAAACTTGAGGCAGTTCTGCCACGTGGCAGGTCCCTTCTTTAGGCAGTTTAGCCTTTATGGGCCCCTAGGGTCATTCAGACTTATTTTCATATTTTTTAGACCTTTGAAGATCGTTTTCGGTGTTTTTCAGAGTCGTTTTTGTGTATTTCAGACCTCCCGGGATCGTTTTTGGGGGTTTCTGAGAGTTCTTGAGGCTCCGGCTCAAGTCTTGACTCCCTTTCCCTGTTTCGACTCTTTCAGGCTCCATTTTAGACACTTTCAGTATCTAGCTTGGACGTTTATCAGCTTTTTTCGTTATACTCCCTGAGATGCTTTAGGTGGATCAAATTGGGGTGTCTATATTGCAGTTCAAAACCCTTTTTCCCTAAGGAACTGAGCTTGAGTCTGGTGGATCGGGTTTGGGTCATGGTCTCAAGGGTCGAGTTGTTACAGTGCCCTCTATCACAATACACCCATTAGGCCCCTTCGAACCAAGCCCAAGATTAGTTTCCAATAAAACAAGTTAGGGAGCATAACTTGGAAAATATTTCCATATCCACATCTAAAGGAAGGAAGAAGACATTGTCAGTAAATCAAAATAATCATATAAAGCAACAAGATCAAATATCCCATAGCCAATGTGATCTAGTACTATTTCTTCATTTGTTTCGAGTTCTTGGTTTGTACTTCTAGTTCTTCTGTTTCTTCTCAAGTTCTCTAGTGAAACTTCTTGTCCTTCTTCTCGTACATTATAACACCCTAGATTTTTCTTGTTTGGGTTGGACCCGGAAATGGGCTTTAAGCCTATGGGCCCAAATCAACCCATAAAATAGTTTGGATATAAGCCCAAAAGAGTTTAGTTAGTTAGTGGGGTGGAAACATAGAAACCTTGTCGTAGGATCCATGCATGCATAAACTAAATAGAAATGAGAAAATTTAGGAGTTTTGGTGGAAAAAGGAAACTAATATATATATATATATATTAAATATATTAGGTGTGGGGAGTCCAAGTGGGCCCCACACATTATTTAGAAAATGTGGGCAACACATTAGGGTGCGCCACTTAGTGGGTGTTTGGGTTTTACATAAGTCTTTTCAAAATAAAACTCTTTTTGAAACAAAACTCTATCTTTTAAAGTATTTCAAAAATAATAAACACCTATTAATTCTAGATAAATACTACATTATCCTCTCAAACTAGATAATTATCCTTAAACTTGAGAAACAAGTATTAGATTACAACCATTAGATCATGATTATCTAAACTCTAGCTAATCCTAACCATCCAAAAAGGTTTCCCAAATCTTAAATATTCCTTGTTTTGAATTATCTACTAAAACCTAAATTATATCCCTATTTTATCTCTAATACGTAGTAGATAATTATAGCTATTTGATTAACTTGATATTTGATCTAAACCATTCAAATTAGATATATTTTTGAAACTAAAAATCAGCCCGTTATGTAGAAATCGTTTTCTACATTAAGCTAGCATAATTGTTTTATTTTCTTAAACTAGTTTTGGATAATTCCATGGGAGAGTTTTAATTTTTTTTAAAAGTGTAATGGGATAAGGAGAGGGGGCAGTTCGAACCCTAAAAATACCCCTCCCCTCTCCCTAGTTCGACCCACACACTCAACTCTCTCTTTCTCTCTCTCTCTTAGTTTCTCTTTAGTTCTCTCTTTCAAGTTCAAGAAGAAGAAGAAAAAATCCTAAATCCTTCAAATCATCTCTTCTTTTCTTTCTTCTTCTTTTTTTTCCTCTTCTTTTTTTCTACTCTTTTCTTCTGAAACATTTGTTGAAGAAGAAGTCAAGCTTAGAGCCCTAGAAGACCTTCGGATAAGAGTCGTTCTTAAAGCCTCGAGGATTTAAGCGAAACAGGTAGGGAAAACCCCCATCCTTAAAACTTATTTTTTTTAAACTTCCCTTAAAATTGTTTATGAAATATGTTTTCAAAATGGTGTTTTCAAAAATCATCATGTTTTCAAAATCGTTTTTCTACAAAATACTCTCATGTTTTTCAAAAAGGTTTTCTGCATAAAAAACATTATTTTGGGAGAGTGAAACATTAGTGATTTTCTTTCTTTAATAATCTATCCAAGTTAAAGTGGTCAGATGAGAGTTATTAAAAGATACACCCTGGGTTTTAAGGTTAGTTGCCTTTGTAACCATGAGTAGTGATACTTACAAGTGGTATCAAAAAGTTCTCCATAAGAGAGGTTAGATGTATACTCCATAAGAGAGGTGACAAAGTTTAAGACGTAATTTCGTCAGTTGAGATATGTGAATGTGGTATTGTGAAAGTGATGTGTTGTTTGGCCTAAGAAGTACTGCTTTGAGAGGCATTCTCCATAAGAGAGAAGTTTATATCTGGATCTGTCTAGAGAAGACGGTGGTTGGTTTCTAGAAAAACCCTCACGAAGGAAGAGAAATATTATTAATATAATAAAGAAAAGGTATTGGTATACAGATTTCTAAAACTCATGCCCTATTATTTTGAAACTTACTTATGTATTCAAAAATTGCTTGAATTGGAAAAGAAATCCAGTGATGATTTGTTTTGAAAATGAATTTGGCCCAAAGCTACGACTAGCACCAGTTTCAAGGTAAGTTTTCTAAAACTATGAATCTTGTAGCATGCATGAAATAGTTGGGTAAAAGGTTTGTTTGTGTTGTTTGTTTGAAAATTTTTGGTGTTAGTCTCTTTTACCCTTTATTTTGGTTGAACCTACTGAGCTTCGCTCACCCCCCACTTTTCCCCCACAGGTCTCGGAGAGAACCAGGAAACTTAAGCGTCAAGGATCGGAGTAGAGAATCGCTGGTAGGAGTCAAGTAGATTGATATATAAAATCTTTAGTAAACAATAAGTGATGTGTGCATCACATGGGAATTGGGATTTTAAGTACTCTCTCTTTTCTCTGCCTTTTATTTCAAATATTGATATAGTTTTCTTTCTTTTCTTCCATTGTTTCTAAGAATAAGTTCCTTAGCATTTATATTTGAATAAAGTATTTGAGGTAGTTCTTACTTTTTTTTATATTCATACTTTTTAATTCCTTTCTATACTCAAGAGCTACTCATTCTTTCTTCAAAAGGTTCCAACGCTCCTAGTTTAAGCAGTCTTGACGCACAAGCTAAAGTTTGTGCACGTTTCCTGAACTGAATGACCTTGAATTAGGCTCTGGCCAATAAGACGAAAGTTGGAGGTCTCTGAGTTTAGTTTCTATAGAATTAAACGGTTCCTGAATCCTAATTGAAATGAACCAGATACACCCTATTCATTGAACTGTTGCAAATTAGTTTTGTAATCCCTTTGTTTTCAAATGTGTATTTGCACACTTAAAACTCCATGCTTCCTAAACTCTTCTAAACAGATTTGCTTATCTTTTGAAGCTAAAGAGATTGTTTTCGTTTCCAAACCTATTCACCTTAGTGGCGCCACGAGGCCTGGGTCGTGAATTCAACCCGATAAATGGGTCGGTCCATTAGTATCCAGGGTCGGGGTGTTACAGACATCCTTCAAAGAGATGGTAATTTTCCCCCACTCCAATATGAACGAATGAGTAGTGTTTCACCAACAAGACACCAAAGAAGTAAGACCTATATAATCCCTGTGAATAGTAACCCTAGAGGCAAGGATGGCATCATAAACACCAGCTATTTTAAGCCTGCTGATGAAATTAGGGTTAGCGTATATGGAGGCTATCCAAGTATCCCACATCTTGCAAGGAGAAGCATGAGAATCAAACCGAATCCAAGTGGTGGAAAAGTTCCCCTGCTTCAAAGGGAACTGTATGGTTGTATACGGTACTATGGGTTCTTGCCAACCATGAGGTTCACATAGAAATATATACGGGTGGTCAGCCGCAGAGTAATCGATCTAAGAGGTCTTTGCTTCTTTGTGGAAATGGTCCGCCGTCGAAGGATAATCTTTGGGCCCCTGATCATATTCTTGCTCGGACGGACCCTCATCGGAGGAAAGACATCGGCTGCCTTGAGCAATGGCTTTCACCATGGTTTCAAGAAGAAATTTTAGAATGGTAGATCTCCTCTCTCACAAGTATCTCTCAGGGAAGAACAAGTTTAGAAGCAACCAAAATAAGCCGTGACGATAATGATTTCGTGTTTTGGACCAAACGAAGAGGCGGCAACAGTTCAAATTCGAATCATCCTGACGATTTAATACGACACCTAATGATCGATAATGCATGAGAACACATGGCACTCCCCCAATGGGTCGACAAAAAGTATGACAAACGATAGTCGACGCTTGCCGAAAGTCGCGTCTACATTTAATAAAGCACGTGGGTGCTTGCTTCAGCCACTCACTCAAAATGGCTAAGTCAACAGAAACACTCATGAGATAACGAGAATCAAAGACAAGCTAGACAAAATTAAGTACGAGCTGAGGCGAATGACCTAAGACCGTTCCCACTCCCTGTAGGAAACTAATATATATGCTGGGTTTTGGCTAGCTTACGTGGACGCTGACTAAGCCCACGCACGACTCCGAAAATGCCATAATCCGTTCTCACGACATCAGAACACATAAGTGGGAGTCCAAAAGGTTACGGTTTGGAATATGCAATAAACGAGGATGAAGGGTATGCATACCCCCCCTGGATGCTCAATCCCAAGGGGGCCATTAGCTCAGAGCATCGCCCCCACTTATCTCATACGGTCGGACAAAGGTAGTGGAATCCCATTGTGGGTTCGGTAGATCTCTGGAAGGTTAGAAATCTTCTATACCTTTTATCCTTAGGAGGCCAACCACGCGTAGTGAGGCACAGTCTACCACTTTGATGAGGCCAATCCACGGATGCCACGTGGAAAATACCGTTAGAGCCATCAGATAAGGATTGCTTACTCATCACGCGTAGGAAGCTTTTGGAGGCCTCAGCTCGGAGTCTTGGACGCTTATATATAGTTGTTCTAGGAGGAAGAGAGCTTCTTCTTTGTCTTGTTCTTTGTTCTCCCTTTCTCCCCTTTTTTCAGGCCTTGACATTACCCTCATCCGGAGACTCTAAGCATCTCCTTTGTCTGACCACTGTTCATTCTCTCCAAATCAACTTTTGTCCCTTCCTTTGTGTTCAATACGATTCTCGAACAACCATTCCAGATGGTTTAGGCAAGGACTCATGCCGACTTTGTCCATTCATCACCTCCACCTAGATTCCTACCTCTTTATCCTAAAATAATTTTTTTAAGCCTCTATACACTTTTCTAAGCCTCTATGCAAACAGACTGCACAATAAAAAATCCCAGAAATTGCTTTTGCATAGTTAGAAATTATGCAAATTATAATTTGTATAGGATATTTTTACCTACTTTTGAGCATCTGCACTTTTGTAAGCCTTTATGCATTTCAGATTGGCATGTTCTGATGTTTAATAACGTATTGAAGTTGATGGTATGCAAATTCAAAGCTAACATATGTAAGCAAATTAAAGTTTGCATATAATATTTTGAGTTTATAGCTTAGTAAATGAGTTTTATTAGATTTTTAGGTTTGAATTTGGTAGTTCATGTCTGATCTTGTTTTAAAGATCTTGAAAAATGTTTTCCAATGGTATTAATTTTATTCAAATCTGATTTATATTTTGAAAGGTTATAGCTATTTTTATGTTAAAGTTCCTTAAATGGGGTTTGCTAATTAACATGCACTGCCATTATTCAACAGAGGGTTTTTCTGTCTTTTTACATCGCGCTAACGTGCGCCGAGGACTATGAGAACATAAAAAAGAAAGGGTTCAATAACTGACTCGAGGGTGCTCTCCCATGTCGTGCTTTTAACTTCAATTTTTCCTGTTGTAAAAAAAAGTCTCGACTAGTGTGGGCAGCAATACTAGCCTGAGGCATTATGATTTTTAATGTGGCTATCCATCTATTTTATTCTTTAAAAGGGTGCCTCTGCCAATAAACATTGTGGTTCAACCGAGCCGCACTTAAACTTTGATACATGTGATTTTTATCTCAGTGTCGTGAATAGCGACGGCGCATAACGTCACACGTCCGTTAATTTTTTCGTTTTCTTTTTTTTTTATTTTCTTTCTTTCTTTCTACCCCACTGTCACAAATTCCTCCCCACCAATTACCTTTGGTTGCCACTTATATTATTTATACACTCGGCTTACACCTCATTTAGGGTCCACTCAAATATAATCTGAAAGTTGATGTTTTTGTAAGGGTGATCTTCTCATCATGTGGTTTCCACATGTTTGTGTCAAAAAAGATTTAAGTGCAGTATTAGCAGAGAAAAATAAGAAATAAACTAAATAATGCACTGTAAAATTTATCAATTTATACACGCGTAGCTCCTGTGAAAAGACAAAATGAGTTTGTAAACAGAAAGCCAACTCACAGAGGCATTACGCTAAATTGAGGCTCCTCAATTAAATGGGGTACGTGCTATTGAGATAAAAGAAAAAGAAATGGTTTTAGGTGGTTTGAGAAGATAGAATAATTGGCTGCAACATTATTTGTTCATGGACCCTACAATCCATGACAGAGATAAAATAGGAAGACACGGTCGCGCTAACGTAGCAGGTTATTGGAATCTTATGAAAAAGATCGGATCATTATTGGATGGACAATTAACATATGTGATGATAAGCACTTGATTAAATATGGATAGTGGACATTTCGAAAAGATAAAGAAGCACTACCCGAAAGAAAGAAACAAAAGGTGTATCATCAAAATCCAAAATTAAAAATAAACAAAAGAAAGAAGGTGCCTGATCGAGCAGTCATGGAAGGTGAATCTGGGGATTAATGATGCATTTCTGTAGATCTGGAAGCCCCCAATTTCAGAAAGGTAGGTGGTATTTGGTGAATTTTTGTGAATTTACAGCCAAAAATTCTATTGCTTGTAGTTTCATTAATTATGGTTGTATTATAAGTTCAATCATTTGGGCCCTTAGTAACAAGAATCTAGTAAAGTGTTTGACGCTTCTGTTCTGGAATCTCACGTTCCTGCTCCAAATTTTGCTCTCGATCATTTTAGTTATTTAGACTACCCCTATATTAATTTGGTAAAATAGAGTGTGAATATATGTAGTCATAACGGTGGCTGCAATTATTCATATCCGATTTTGTCGTTTTCATTGGAGGGCACATTATAAGTTGGTGGAATGATTATTATAATTATAAAATCATAATACAAAACATACGCAATAGAATTTTAGGTTGTGAATTTTCGCAGAAATTCACAGAAATTCACAGTGATACACAGCCTAAGTAAATAAAAATTGATGAAAATTAATTCTCCAAGTCACAAAAAAAAGTGAAAATTGGAGCTCTTTGTACCATTTTCCTAGCAAGTAGCTAGCAAGAAAGAATGGGGGGACTCAATGCGGCATGATAATTAATGTAGACAGAAATTTATTCGACCGGTAGTCAATGCTGGCTCAACCTATTTAATAAGAGGAAGCTCAAGCAATTAAACACAAAGAGCAGCACAGCAACAGCAACAACATGGAGCTCTGCTTTTTCTCTGTCCCCATTCTAATTCTCCTTGTAGTAGTCCTCCCTATCGCTCTTTATTTTCTCAAGCTGCTCATCTTTAGAACCATTCCAGCAGCTGCCGTCGGTGGTAAACTTCCACCTGGGAGGATGGGTTGGCCGATCATCGGCGAAGGTATCGAATTCTTCAGAGCCGGTCAAAAGGGTGTTCCAGAGAAATTCTTCTATGATAGGATGCAAAAATACTCGTCCGAAATCTTTAGGACTTCATTGGTTGGTGAAGCTATTACGGTCTTGTGTGGTGCTACTGGTAACAATTTTTTGTTCTCGAACGAGCGTAAGCTCGTAACTATTTGGTTGCCTCCATCCATCAAGAAGATCTTGCATTCTAGAACTGATCATCAACGATGTTCAGCCGATGAAGATGAAACTAAGAAGTTTCGTCAATTGAGTAATCAATTGGTTAAGCTGGTAAACGTGGGTCTCATGGATACGATAGCAAGGAGACATTTTGAGAATAATTGGGATAACAAGAAAGAGGTGACTGTTTACCCTCTAGTCAAGAATTACACCTTCTCATTGGCGTGTTGGTTGATCTTGAGCATCGACGATCAGGATCGGGTGAATGAATTGTCGAAAATGTTTGGGACAGTGATGGATGGGATAATGTCGATTCCCATAGATTTACCTGGAACAAAATTCAACCGGGCGATTAAAGCTTCCAAGCTAATCCGAAAGAAACTCTTATCGATTATCAAGCAGAAGAAGATCAATCTATGTTCTTCTTCGTCTTCTGAGAACATCAAGGCCTCTACTCATAAGCAAGATTTGCTGACACAAATGATCCAATTCACGGATGATGAAAACGATAGTAAGTTCATGAATGAAATAGAAATCGCTGAGAAGATTCTTGGTCTGCTTTTAGGTGGCCATGAACCGCCAACTGTTGTCATTACAGCCATTATGAAGTATCTTGCAGAACTTCCAGATGTCTACAATGAGGTCCTAAGAGGTAAGTACCAACGTTTGTAAGATACCTACTTAACAAAAAAAAAAAAATTACGCGTACAAGCTTATTCTTACAATTTTTATTGGGTCACACACAGAGATCATCCAAGCATATTTAGGTCATCATCTTCGTACGAAAGAAAAAAAGTATTAAAACTTGTAGCCCCAAATGCTAGTTAGTAGTCTAAAATTTCTGCCAAATTTGAAGAAAAAACAGCTTCAATAAGGATTTCTCCCGACCAGGCCAATGGAAATCTTCATAAATCTAAAGTGCCCACGCTAACACACCTCCTCAACGCCAAGGCTAGAGTCAACACTCCCTCTCCACGAAGGCTAGAGCTAACAGACCCGACCCATCCCTAAAACACCCTACTCTGATCCCAAGTTAAGGCCCATTGGGCCTAATTCTCTTTAAAAACTGGTTTGCAAGGAGAGTTAGGGTTGCCCAAAGTTTCATGTAATAGAAATGATTCAGGCATGGTCACTTTTCCCATGCATCTATGCTAGATTTGATTTTCTGGATTCTTTTTATCCGGTGAATTTTTCATGAGGACTTTATGAAAAAAAAGAAGATAGAGCAGCATTTTGATTAGGTTAGCTTACCTATTAGAAATTTTAGAATTGGTTAATTTTTTGTGAAGATGCATGATCTAAATGGTGAAGATATCATTTTCGCCGAAAATTAGCTGTTAAATCATTCTACTTAACAGGGCAGGTGACACGAGTTCCATTCCAATAAATGGTTTGATCATTTTTTTGGGAGGCTCAGCGTCCAATCATGTAGATCACAAAATAAATTAAAAATTCAACCATTTTATTGTCATCATGCAAGCCTTGGAGAACACGGGTGACGAATGCCTCCTTTATGTGTATTTAACAACTAATTATAGTTTTGTGTGCGTGTGTGTTTTTGTGGCTTAATTTAAACTACAAATCATTGTATTGGGGGTTTGATCTTTGTGTGTGGTTTCAGAGCAAATTGAAATTGCAAAATCAAAAGCACCAGGGGAGTTGCTAAATTTGGATGACATACAAAAGATGAGGTACTCATGGAATGTGGCCTGTGAAGCAATGAGACTTGCAACATCATCCCAAGGAGCTTTTAGACAAGCTATTAGTGACTTTACCTATGAAGGATATCTCATTCCAAAGGGATCGAAGGTATACTATTATTTCAATTTTCTATACATTTGTGCTTTCATAGCTAGACAAAAAACTTAATTTCATGTGAGTAAAACCCTTCGATCCTTGGGCTGTTCTTTTCGCAGTTATATTGGAGTGGAGTTTCGACACACAAAAATCCTGAATACTTTCCAGATCCAGAAAAATTTAATCCTTCGAGGTTCGAAGGAAATGGACCTACTCCTTTCACATTTGTTCCTTTCGGAGGAGGACCCCGAATGTGCCCAGGCAAAGATTATGCTCGATTAGAAATACTTGTTTTCATGCACCATGTGGTGAGACGGTATAAATGGGAGAAATTGCTTTCTGGTGATGATAAGTTAAGATTCACCCCTTTGCCATTGCCCGCTAAAGGACTTCCAGTTCGCCTTCATCCACACCCTCACGAATATTAACCATGTGATATTAAAAGTTGCTTCTTGTGTGCTTTGGTAAAAGAGGGATGAGTGTTTATCTAGAAATGTTTATCTTAAGTTCTACATCTAGAGAAAAAAAAAAAAAAAAA
>MVGT01003609.1:46413-60118 GCA_002174775.1 Macleaya cordata | reverse complement strand
CCCCCCATCAAGCTACACCTCCACGCATCCTCCGATGCTAAACGGCCCAACGACTCTTCGCTGCCGCATATGTGCCACTCTTGACACTCACTCATCACAGGCTCCCCCACTCTGGTTCACCTGACCTCCTGAGTCTTCATCATAGCTTCCACAAGCTCCATGCAACTCTAGCACCTCACCATCCACTGGCTTCGTCCTGAGTTAGCATCTCGATCACAATGCAGCGCTTACCTCGGCTACAAAGGATCTTGCCATGTGCATCGCAGTGCAAGCACTGCAACACAACTCCTGCGCTCTCCCCTCTCTGGAAAGCTCCACCACATGCACCTCTGTGCATACACTGACCACTCAACCCGCTTGATGGTCATCACATTCAGCACCTTGTTGTGTTCCAGTACCTCGGTCTCACCTTCACTGCGAACATTCTCATATGGTTCCTCTGAACCAGCATATGTGCGTCCCTCTGGACTTGCACCCCATTGGCCTCTGCCAAGCTCTCAAGCTTCAAGTGTACTCCAGTACCTGAGCAACCATGCNGGCAAAGATTATGCTCGATTAGAAATACTTGTTTTCATGCACCATGTGGTGAGACGGTATAAATGGGAGAAATTGCTTTCTGGTGATGATAAGTTAAGATTCACCCCTTTGCCATTGCCCGCTAAAGGACTTCCAGTTCGCCTTCATCCACACCCTCACGAATATTAACCATGTGATATTAAAAGTTTCTTCTTGTGTGCTTTGGTAAAAGAGGGATGAGTGTTTATCTAGAAATGTTTATCTTAAGTTCTACATCTAGAGAAAAAAAAAAAAAAAAACCCTCTAGAAATAAATTAATAATTAATGTATGACTACAATACATTTGATGTGCTTAATGTTTAAAAATGTTTTATGCTCACAGGGTGAGAAGAAAGCTAGTAAGTTTTTACCTAATACCTGTCAAAAATAACAAAAATGTCCAAAGGAAATGGTATTAAACCGTTACCAAAGGGAATATTGCAACGGCAAAAAACCGTTACCAAAACAAAGTGTCAATTTACAGTAATGGTGTTCATGTAGTTGTTACTAAAGGTCATACCAAAACGTTACCTTCAATTCATACCCGTCATCTTAAATAAGTTATATAAAATGCCAGAAATAGATGCTTATATCCACCTGAAAATGACGTTCTACAGAGAACCGTTGCCTTATATACAATAATGGTAATTGTTTAGTACTTAACTTATGCTTTTATATAGCTTTTAGTGAGTTCTAAGTTCAAACGGTTGCTATCAGTTTATGTTTAAGAGGTTTAGGTCTTACCACCATTATTTATTACCGTCGTTAAATTAAACTTGTTTTTTTTCTTTTTCTGTTCTTTTTTCTGTTTATAGTTTTGCTCATAATATTGGTCATATAGTTTTGCTCATAATATTGGTGTGAGGGTTTTAGGATGGATATAAGTAAGATGATTCTTAATGTTCTCTTTCTCTAAAGGTTTCCTAAAACTATTTTCTAAAGCCTGGAAATAGATCACAACTATATAAAATCTAGAGAGGTGGAGAAGAACCAAGTTTGTAATCCATGGATGCATGATTTGAATCTTCAACTTTGAGTGGTGAATCACCTTCTCATGGGACAACAAACACAAGCTAAGCCTTCTCAATGATCTTCCTAAGTGTAGGGGAAAGTTTAACATAAAACACCTAAGCTATCAAATGAAAAGAACCAAGGTTTATATTGAAAATAGGGCAGAAAATTGCTTACTATCGGTGGGTCTTTGGTAGATGCCTGAACCACAGAGGTCAAATAGTCAGATAATTAAAAAGGTAAAAAAACTAGCCGTTAGGGTGTCTTCGGTGGGTTTCGGCAATTGACGCAGGTACCTACAGAAGGTACACACTTGAACCCACCGAAACCCTTAAGCAACAATAAAATATCGTTTGTCTGTGGCCTTTGGTGGTTGCTTCGACAGCTGTTGAAGGTGCCACTGAAGCCCACCGAAGGACCTGCCGAGTGTCACGGGCGGATCGGTCGACCGGCAAACACACGCGGTCACGCAGCGGAAATTCATATTACCGACTACCCGTGCGGCACTACAGACTCCCTCCTAGTCCATAGTCAGCCTCACAAACCATCTCGGTTCGTCTCAAGACCTTCAGGTCATCTTGCACCCAATATGCACAGCGGAATAACCAACAAGAGCCTCGCTCATATGCCGGCCTACGAGTCACTTCATCGTGTCCTATGACACTCGTCCAACAGGTAGGATTCACTGTCTCCACAGTACCGGGAAGGTAACCGTGAATAGCCGTCCACCTGGCCAAGCCGACATTACTCGGACTGCCCATACAGTCATAAGCTTCACCTGTCAAGAAGCATTGAGGCTCCAACCAAGCATACGCATATGCGAGGTCCATCCTGGCTACAAGGTTCCCGTATAGCAACATGAGAACGCTAGCCTGCAACTACTAGCATCCAATGATCCAGGCATAGTTCGCCCCTTACTATGCCACACCGTGCTACACCACCCCGGATAGCCCAACACAAAGCATGCTAAGCATATCCATAAGCACACCAAGATATGCATCTCGGATAGCTCGATCCTTCCAAAGAAGCTTCAGGCCAAGCGTACTGTCGACTCGATGTCTAGCACGCATAGGAACCTAAGGCATTCTAGGAATGCCGCTGTACCACCTCCTGCACGTACAGTCCTAAGCCGTCTCCTACGACTAAGGAAACCAACGCATAGCCCTCTAGCTAAGCATGGCCCGGCCCACGGGTTGCTCCGTGGAATACCCAATTAAGCTACACCCGAAGGTGCAGCAGGGAGGTCGGGGACCCCTCCCTATAGTAGACTTATTTACCTTTTCGCCACCGCCAAAAGGAAACATCAAATCATGAGACCAATCATACTCTTTTTCGGCCCATGAAATGAATATACACAACACAGCACCTCCGTGCTATGAAGCTTCACCTCGCCCTCTAGCTCGGTCTCGCATATGCACTTAGCCCACCGGCTCAGTCGTGCATATTCACTCGCGCGCACCTCTGTGCCACGCATATTCATCCAGCCCTCCGGCTTTGTCACGGTGTACGCATATCCAAATAAACGTACCGTGACACGAGGCTCACCATCTACACTTAATTCCTCATAGGTTGCCTAATGTTAGTAGCTGCCAAAGTCACCTGTCGAAGCTACTGTTCCAACTGATTTTGGCTCGATTCTTCGGTAGCTGGTCCAGACTATTTATGGCGCACTTTCGGGGTATTAAATCAATTTATAAATTTTTTACTAGCCTGCTAAGAGCATCTCCAATGCAATGTGGATGTGGTAAAATAAGACTGCCACATAGGAAAAATACACATTTTTCTAAAAAAACTCCTCAAATGCTAATGTGAAGATACAATTTTCAGTTGAGTTGGCAATGGAATAGAATGCCATTGGTGGAATGGAAAGGCACTAGCATGAAAAACGAGGACATTGTGAAGTTGAATGTCTAATTCTTTCAAATTCTAGACATTCAACTTCACAATGTCCTCGTTTTTCACGTCCATTCCACCAATAGCATTTCATTCCACTGCCAACTCAGTTTAAAAGTGTACTTTCACATTAGCACTTGAGGAGTTTTTTTTTGAGAAATGTGTATTTTTCCTACATGGCAGTCTTATTTTACCACATCCACATTGCATTAGAGATGCTCTAAGTGTTGTTTTGGTTGGTTTCATTACCTATATGGGTTGAACCAATCTACCACACGTCACCGATTGTTCAATATACGTAGGAATACAAAGGACCATACGAAATTAAAGAACTATAGCACTAACAGACTAAGCCCATCTGGTTTGTAGGAAAATTTTTGGAAAAATTAGCCAAAAACCCCTACTTGAAACATATTTTAGAATTTAGCCCAACAAACGTTTTCATTTATTCTAAGGTCTCTGGGTAACTGACTGAAACCCTCTCCGAGAGAGTTTTACTGAAACCCTCAGTCTATAAATTACACACACTGAAACCCCTTAGAGAGGGTTTCACTGAAATCCCAGGGGCCTTAGACTAAAAGAAAACGTTTGTTGAGCTAATTAAATCTTAAAATATTTTTTAAGTAGGGGTTTTTGGCCAAAATTCAAGCTTTAGATGTGTGCTGAAAGTGTATAAGTAGATGGTCAATTGATTCTTCCTTAAAGAGGCAGAGCACACATCTATTGGCTAAGATAAAGCTGTGTTTGATAGCATTTGAATTCTATGGAAATAGGTCAGTTCCGCAGAAACAATACAAATTCTATTGTTTGTTTGCATTTTTAATTTTATGGAACTAAGGGGCCAATTACTTAGAAGTGTAGCTAATATTTAGTTTTTAATGTAATTCCATTGAATAGGCTTCCTTGACCCCTATAGAATTAATTCTGTAAAAGTGGTGGAAATGAATTTCTGTAGAACACATTTCCTTGCTATCAAAAACAGCGTAAATGATTTTCTATTCACATTATTGAAAGTATTTATCTTGTTGAGGGCCCAGTTTTTTTTTATAAGCAAAGGAAAAACTAAAGACAACAAAGTCAGAAGGTATCCCTCCCAAGCGAGGCCGTCAACCATATCGGCGGCTTGGCCCAAAACATGTTCAGGGAAGAAGTTTTACCCCATTGGGCTAAGTTGTGAGCAGGCATATTACAAGTTCTAGGGACAAAAACAAAGGAAATGGCTTCAAACTTGGGCTTCCAGCACTTGATGTCATGAAGCAAGGCATCCGTGTTCCACCGACCTTCAAAATTTCCCAAGTTAATCTGTTCAATAACCACCGCAGCGTTTGACTCAATCACCACTCTCTTCTGCTTTAACTCCCAGGCCTTCTTTACAGCGGACCAAATACCCCTGACTTCAGCTTCTTTTGCTGAAAAAACAGAGCAGTATGTAGCAGCAGCATAGATAAATCTAGCAACATGATCTCTCATAATAAAACCAGAGCCCCCTTGATGCGAAACGCAGTCCCAAGCCCCATCTGTATTAATTTTAATCCACCCGGGTGGAGGGGGGTCTAATGTTGCTCTGAGTGGTTTGGATCAGAGGAGGGATTTGGGTTAGCTTGCGGTTGATGGGTAATGTAGGCCAGGGCACGGTTGATGATGGTGTTAACAGGGTCAAGTTTACCAGAATGGATGAGGGTGTTTCTGCTCCTCCAAATAGACCACATAATACACGCAACAAGGGGAAAATTTTTCACCTTTGCAGTCGTGTCTGGGTATGGATGCACCCCCAGCCAGAAGCTAACCCAATCTCTCATGGAGGTACCCGTGAAACTGTCGGTGCGGAACTGAAGAGGGGAGATGAGCCAAAGTCTGCTAATATGAGGGCAAAGCAACAGAGCATGCATGATGGTTTCCGGCACAGAATTACAAAAAGGGCAAAGGTTGGAGTTTATGTTCATCCTCTGGCTGAGAAGGTCCCTAACAGGGATGGCTTTAAAGACGCACTTCCACACAAAAAGTTGAACACGGTGTGGTATTCTAATTTTCCAGAATCTTTTCCACATACTATCTTGGGGCTCTCTCGACCCTCCTCTCAAAGCCATATAGGTTGACTTAGCAAAGAATTTACCATCACGGCTGAGATCCCAAGCTCTTTTATCTCTAGAACTAATTGAGCTCAAAGGGATTCTAACAATCTTCTCAATAGAAGATTGGTCAAAATGTTGGTCAAGGGTGGCAAGGTCCCAACACCTAAGGTCATGATCAATGCATTCCGACACCCTTATCGCAGGGTTCGAGTAGTATTAGGCTTAGGTATGGCAACCCCCATATCCGGGATCTACCTATCACACCACGGGTCAATGAATCTACCATCTCCCACAACCCAGGAGATAAAGGGTTTAATCTTCTCTTTGATATGATACAGACACTTCCAGGCCCACGAAGCCCTTTTGGGGCAATTTGCCTTAAGAAAATCTGTGCGATTGAAGTACTTGGCTTTTAGTACCCTTCCTAAAAGGGAATTTGGGTTCTCCACCATCTTCCAGGCATTCCTGGCCAGCATAGCAAGGTTATTAATCTCGCTTTTCCTGAACCCTAGCCCACCTTCAGATTTAGGTTTACAAATATTATCTCAGGCTAGAAGATGGAGTTTCCTCTCACTTGAGTCAAGGGACTCGCCCCACCAAAATTTGCAGAGGTGAGAGTCGATCTTTCTGCAAAGGTTATTGGGGATCAGGAACGCCCCCATCTGAAAGAGGGGAATGGGCTCTCCTACAGCTTTCACCAGGGTGGTACGACCAGCTTGCGAGAGGAGCCTGTTAGACCAGTTCTTAATCCGGTTATCCACAGACTTAAGGAGACTAAGATGGGTTTGGATTTTGGATTTTTGAAAGATAATAGGAGCCCCAAGGTATTTCTCACCAAGGCTTTGGTTATGAATACCCAGAATTCTTGTCAAGGCCCTTCTATGCCGGTGGTGGGTATTATTGCTGAAGAGGATGCCCAATTTATGAAGATTTATTTCCTGACCTAAGGCATTACAGTACTTGTTCAGGTAGTCTTTGATTGTGGAGAAATCTTGGAAGTTTGCCTTAGAGAAGATGAAACTATCATCGACAAACAATAAATGGCTGATCGGGGGGGCATTTCGGGAAACTTTGATACCACGAATTATGTTTCTTTCTTACAGCAACGTGAGGTAAGAGGAGAGGGCTTCAGAGCAAATAATGTAGAGGTAAGAGGATATGGGGTCTCCTTTTCTTAAACCCCGTTCTGGCTGGAAGTGCCCAATATGGGATCCATTTAACAAGATGGAATAGGAAACAGTGGAAAGGCAATTATTAATTAGGTTACACCATTTTTGGTTGAAACCAAGTCTTTGCATAACCTTCTCCACAAATGACCATTCAAGCTTGTCGTAAGCCTTGGACATATCAAGCTTGATGGCCGTGAGACATTCACTCCCTTTCTTCTTTCTTATAGTGTGGACAAGCTCTTGAGCTAGGAGGATATTGTCAGATATGTGACGCTTTGGGACAAAAGCACTTTGGAAGGGGGAGATCAGTTTGTCCATCAAAGGTTTCAATCTGTTAGCTAGAGTCTTGGAGATGACTTTGTACACAAAGTTACAGAGGCTTATGGGTCTATATTGAGTCACTTTTTCAGCCATATGGGTTTTAAGGATAAGAGCAATGTTAGTGTGGTTGAACTGAGTAAGGATGTGCTCTCTCTCAAAGAAGTCCTTTACCATCTCTATAATATTCGAACCCACATCATCCCAAAAGGACTGGAAGAAAAGGCCGGTAAAGCCGTCAGGTCCAGGGGCTTTTTTCCCACCCATCTGAAAAGCTGTTGTCCTAATCTCCTCATTAGATATGGGTGTATTGAGATTTGCATTATCGTGATCGGTCAATCTGGTGGGGATGGCTTCAGTGATTTCATCCTGGAACTCAAGGTTGGAAGCTTGATATATAGATTGGAAATGGTCCAGAAATTCACTTCCTATGGAATTTCGATCAGAAAGAGCAGTGCCGTCGCTAGACTTGATCCAGTCTATGGTATTTCTTTTCCTCTTGAACATGGTAACATTGTGGAAGAAAGAGGTATTGCGGTCACCATCACCCAACCATTCCTCACGTGATTTGTCCTTGAGCATCATCTCCTCCAGAGCCTTAAAGTGGTTCAAGTGAGAGGTGAGCTTGGCAATGTCAGCTACATTCTGAGGGCAGGAAGTCTGAAGGTCCTTTAGGTTTTTAGTGGTTTCAGAAATACCCGTGATAATGTTACCAAAGGAAAGACGGTTCCACCTTTTGAGACCGTGCTTTGTCTGGGTCAACTTGTGTTTCAACTTATAAGCATTGGACCCCCTGACAGAGCTAGTCCAGGCATTGCGGACCACGTCCCTGTATGAGGAGTCAGTAGTCCACATGGACATGAAATGGAAAGGTCTAGGAAGGCTGGCCCCTACATCAAACAACCTCAGCACGATAGGACAATGATCAGAACTTACTCTGGGCATGTGGGAGTTAGTGATATTAGGGAACATCTCAATCCAACTCGAGTTAGCGAATGCCCGATCAAGTCTCTTAAGGATAAGGGACTGGCCTTGTTGCTTGTTTGACCATGTGTAATAAGGTCCCACGAAGCCCAGGTCTGTAAGGTTCCAAGTAGATATAAAGTTGGACAGATCGATAGTATCCAAATCAGTGACAGGTCTACCTCCCCATTTATCCTCTGGGGAGAGGAGACAGTTGAAATCTCCCAAGATGAGCCAAGGTTCAGTACTGTGTAAGTTATCAGCAGTAAGGTTGGCCCAAAAGCTTGGTCTACGAGTTTTATTTGGTTTACCATACAGGAATGAGAGGTGGCAAGGGGAATGAGGAGAGAAAGAACTTGAGGTACATTGAAAGCCCCTATTGTCCGCCCAAGAGATATCCAGATCAATTCCTTCTTTCCAGGCTAGACCGACACCTCCACTACACCCAACAGCAGAAATTGCCTACGCGTGGGTGTAGCCCAGCCTTTTTAATTTTAAGACAACAGTAGAGTCCGAACATTTTGTTTCACTAAGAAAAATAATATCTGGGTTTATGGTTTTGACGAGCTCCCAGAGCTCTCGAACTGCCTCCGGCTTCCCCAAGTCGCGGCAGTTCCAGCTAAGAAGACTCATGGTGCTCGCGGGTGTAGGTCTTCCCCTACCACCCGCGCACAGGTAATTTTTGATAATTTTGGAATCCGAAATGAACTCGGAAAGCCATTGATAGGTAAGTCAAGAAGTTAACAGATAGTATCAATATCAACCAACTGGGTAATAAGGAAATGAAACCATGGGGGTTTCGGGCATACCTGACCAGTCGCATCTCCCTCTCCAAGCTGCTTGGACCCACATCCCTCAATACTACCAGAGACGTTTCCAGGGGTTAACCTGCCGTGGACTCCTGACGGTGTGTGGGCAACTTGGGTGGGTTTCTGGCTCTGGCTAGATTGGGCACATGTGGTGGTCACAGTGCTAGGGGTTGGGTTTTGTTGTTTAAGAGTTACGTCTGGGGGTTGGCCTGTTATGGTCTGGGGGTTGAGGGCCCAGTTTGAAGGAAAAAGATATCTTAGTAAGAATCTTTGAATTCCGAACCAATTTAGAGGGAAAACAAAGTTCACCCCCAGATCCAATATGTAACTTAAGTAACTCACTTTTTTTTAATCAACAAAAAGGGAACAGGGGATTTTAGTAAACATCATGATGATTCCCAACTACGTTGGCTCCCATAAGAGCACTGATATAACACAAGTTACAATTAATCTTGATGTGGGTCTCGAGGGGGTAATGCTACAGGCACCCCGGATTTGCACACAAAATCATACCCGGGGTCTAATTTGGGTCTAATTTGAGTCTAACTTGGTCTAACGCAGGTCTAATTTTGGTCTAATTTGAATAAAATAATCAGAGGTATTAGCAAAGGTGCAAATCCAAGGTGTTTGTAGCATTTTCCGTCTCGAGGAGTCCAAGCATAGAGTTTGATTAGGGTTGTGGCCCACAAGTCTTAGTATTTTATTTTTGGTAGATTTGATTATTTAGGAAGTTTTTAATTTTTATTATTTCGAAAAATTAGTCAAAAACCCCTATTTGAAATGTATTTTAGGATTTATTCCAACAAACGTTTTCATTTAGTTTAAGGCCCCTGGGTAACTGACTGAAACACTCAGTCTATAAATTACACACACTGAAGGTCTAACAGTATTATTTTTTAGTTTGAAAACAACAAGAACAAGGTGTTTGTTCTGCTGATCTCAATAGAAAAAGAGTGGTGATATCCCCATCCTCACTTACACTTGGGGATATCTTAGTGTTTTATTTATTGGTCAAATTTCAGTTTGAATAAAATTTGAAGAGATTAGTTCTTTGGGGCATCCTCCCCAAACTAGATATAAAATATGAGAACTATTTTATTCCCACCCAGAAAATAAAAAACACTCACCATCTTTATCTTCTCCACCATCACCACCACCACCAATACCACGCCACCACCATTACTGGAGAGGAAAAGAGATCGAAGAGGCAAGGGAGAAAGATCGAGAAGGAGAGGGAGAGAGATCGAGAAAGAGAGAGGAAAGTGAGATTCAGATCTCCCTCCCATGTACAATTTGTTGTAAATAATGAATGGAACTGGACTTATCGGGAGAAGTTCTTGTTCAGTGTTTGTATCTGTATAAAAATTAAGTCGAAGTCTCATGTAGCCCTGTAATTGTTGCATCCCTTCCAAAATACAATTTCTTTAAAAAAAAAAATTTTGGTGTTGTTACAATTCCTAAGCGTGGTTCTACTTTAATTTCTTTGTGAGGTTACTTGGACCCATCAGTAACAACAAAGAGTTTTCCATTGTGGGTTGGGTTAAGAAGGAAATTACCAGTTTATGTGCTTTGTTTCGTTTGATATCTCTTCTCATACTGGTGGTGGTCATGGCGGTGGGACAGTGAGGTGGAGGCGCGTAGTATTTATTTACTATACTTTGGCTTTTTAATGAAATTAGTAGATATACCTTTATTAATTGTGCTTGAATTTGATATAATATATTTAACATTTGTTTTGATATTATATGCTTAGCTTTGACAATTAATTATTGGAGTTGTCATTATTTTAAAGTGAAGGGAATCATATCACTTTTTGTTATCCTAGATAGAATTTTAATGAAATACCGTCCGAACCTATGACATTAATTTATTTAAGTTTGAGTTATATTGGAAGAGAGATTAAAAAGAGAAGTTTAGATTAATGGCATGAATATAATTAGTGGAATCTGAAAGCCTAGTTTTCTCATAATTGCAGTAAATTTATGTCATTTTTATTCAAATCTCAAAATCAATCTAAAATCTCAATCAGTGTAATTAGCTTTTAATTAAATTATTAATTACTTGTTCTTTAATCCTTGCGGATCGACTTGTATTTGCCGTTGTTTCCAAAGACAATCGTGCGATTGCGGTATATTTTTATTGAGTGAGAAATCACGACCAATCAATGGCGCCGTTCCCGGGCATTACGGTAACACGTATTTTTAATTTAATTAGGGTAACTTTATTTTAGATTATTTTTTTTAATTTATTAAAAAAAAGAAACACAAAAAATATATTTTATTATTATTAGATTTTACGCTTAGTATTGGTATTTTTGGTGTGCAGGTTAAAGTAGAAAAAGAATTAAAGTGCAAGACCAGGCAAATTTTCATTATTTTATTTTCTTTAATTTTTTTTTGAACAATGTATTTAGGTTTTTAAGCTTATAAAACATAAGTTTTGACTCTTTTAAAAAGAGTACCATTTATAACCAGGGAATGAGAAATATAGCAGAGAAGGGTTGCAAAAAGACCAGTCCAAAAATAGTTATTAGGCCACAATAATTAACTAATTTTATTAGGGTAATTGTGAAAACCTAATTTCTATCGGGCTGCGGCTTAGAATTTTAAAATTTTGGAAAAAGACACTTTTTCTGTAATTGTTTTTAACCCCTCAGGTTTGTATACTAGATCTTGAAATCTAGTGGCCTGGGTAACTTGATCAACTCCCATCTCGAACAGGAATGCCATTAATTGACTACAAATTAAAAAAAAATTATTACTTTTCTTAGTAAAGGGCAAAATTGGGACCCAAAAAGATAAGAACCGGATTTTATCACCGAATTCGTTTGCCTGAAGTAGGAAAATCAAAACTTAACGCGATTCTAAGCCTAAATTATGGACTAGGAAGAAGACCTCTAAGGTTTCGAGCTCTTAGGAAAATTTTAAAGGAAAACAACTCCATTGTTACTTATCATACTCTGAATCGCTAGTGATCAATGAGTCTAGTTTTATAGGGATTTGACAGAATATTTTTCTGATAATGAGGGAGTAAACCACTAACTTTTGAATAAACATTATGCAGTAGCAGTCAGTCTGCATGTACCCTATTAAACCTATTATTTCATGTGAGTTTGATTCTCAAAAAAATATTTTAAAAATATTACAAGAAAGTGCACATGATTCCAAAATATCCATATAAGGTACATCTGTTTTGAGTAAGTAATGTGTAATGAAGTGATTTATAAAGACCAAAGACCCTAGTGGCTCCATCGATAGCCCTTGTGGACACTTAGGTTCATGGACCCTAGGTTCCCTAACTTGACCACGTGACTTGTGTTGACCTGAGAAATGTTAGCCATGAGTTGACCTAGAGGTGGGCCCCATTTGGATCACTTGACCTGGACCCAAAACCTAGTTGATTGGACCCAAATAGATTGAGCTCAAGTTTGTTAGATTAAAATGCATTTCGAAACCCACCCAAATAATATTCCAGACTTTAGTTATTACACCTAAGTAGGCGTAAATACACCCAAAGGTCTGGGATGTTACAAGTGAAGACACAAATAGAATTCTAAATGAATTATTGGACATGAACAATACTTGTGTCCAAAGTGAAACAAGTAAAAACATAGACAGAATTCTAGAGGAAATTGAAAAGAAGATGAATGAAGGAAATAAGAAGTGTTGTTGTGAGGAAATGGAAAATTTTATACCGAGTGAACTTAACTTTCAATTTATTTTTTCAGTCGCACTCTCAATCATATTAATGATTATCCAATTATTCCACAGGATGAAGTATGGACTGGAGATACATGTCCATGTTATTATGATGAGGAGGATATGATGTTAGAGGAACATATTTGTCCCGAAAATAATACTTTTGAGTCTCATGACTCAGAGATAGTGGTCCCCTCTAAGAAGATCTCATCCCATCATATTTGTCCTAATGCCTTTTTAGATCACATTCATAATTTAGATGAAAATGATGAAGTAAAGCTTGCTAAAATATTAAATGTGAGTGATGGAACAGTGCTTGACTTAATGGAAGCCATTAAATTTGACCCTTCAAAGCATAAGCTGATACGATCCTAGATTTTATATTCTATTATTTATTATTTATTTTAGTTATTGTTAAGATAATGAAATTATTAGTTGTAGCAAGTTAGTAGTATGTAGGAGTTTAGTTTGAATTAGTCTACAATTTGAAGTAATGGGTGGTTGTTAGTCCTATTTTGTAGTTATTATCTTGTAAGTGGTTAAGGGTCCTATTATGTAGGAGTTTATGGGGGTGTGCATTTGTAACTCTATTAAAGAGTTTAAGATTAATAAAAAGGTATGAAGAAAATTATTAGAAAATAGTAAACATATTTAAGTTTGTTGGAGGTCATGCGATCCTCAATTAGCCCTAAATCTTGAGGTTACAGAATCCTCCATTAGCCTGAATCTTATCATTCTTCTTCTTATCTTCTATTTTTTTTTAATTTTTTATTTAATTTTTCAGATACAATCTTCGGGATTGTATCAAAGTGGTATCAGAGAGGGTAGATCCCTCGCTTCTCACCGCCCATTTCATTATTACTAGTATATCCATCACTCTCTATCGTTAGTCATCCACTAATTTTTTATGACGTTGAGTCGCAAAGATTTATTGGAAATTAGAAGTATGATGTTGAGCATTAAAAAATGCATTAAAGATTTGACAAAGCTTGACCCTACCCACCAATTTCGAACCACTAGTCCGACCTGAACTTAACTTGCCAACTAAAAAGGTAGGATTAAAGTTGACTTTTTTTTATCCCACGAGGGATCGACCACCAAACCCGTAAGTTATATATTTTCTTAAAGAAACTAGACTAAAATTTAATATTTTAATAAGTGACTTTTAAATTTAAATTTTAATATTATTTAAAAATTTAATTTCTTAATTGTTAAAT
>MVGT01003609.1:3330-20174 GCA_002174775.1 Macleaya cordata | reverse complement strand
ACATTATATGGCTATACAGTTCAAGACATCATGTTCACTAAGTAGCCAGTAAACCCGGTAGCAGTTAATAAAGGAAGGTTCAAGGCTAAAACCCATCTATCCCGATACAGTAACTTTTCTATATTTTCTCTTGTCTTTGCTTCTTTAATCTTTTTTATTTCTCATTCATGTGGGGGATTGTTGGAAACTTGGCTTTAACTGAGCTATTTTTGGATTAAAATTAAGTGGGACCCATCAACTGAAATCCCAACGATGTAGGACCAGGAGGAACCTGCAAATAACTACGACATTCAAATTTCTCACTTAATATGGATATAACTGTGATATAATNTTTTGTAGAAATCCCCTTTTTGAAATCTCTTCTCCTTTGAAAATCTACATACAACAAGTGTAACTGGTCCTAAGGGTGAGAGACCATGGCAAAGCAACTCACCCACCCTCGTAAGGGTGAGGATCCCTGGCAAGCCAAACACACTCACCCACGTAGGTCGCGGAACCATGGCAAGCCAACTCGCTCAACTACGTTGGTCGCGGAACCATAGCAAGACAACACACCCACCCTCGTAAGGGTGAGGGAACCTTGTCAAGCTAACTCGCACACCAAGTCCGTGGAACCATGACATGCCAACTCACAGATCGCCGGACATGGTCCGTAGAACCATGACATGCCAACTCACAGATCGCTCGGGCAGGAAATCCGAGTGGACGTAACACAGGCACCAGTCCACCTAAGGCATACACGGTTCTCCGTGTCTTCGTGAACCCTATCAAGCCCGGTAGTGAGATGCCCCTACCATCTTTAGGCGATCAAGGACAGAAATTCCTTTTGTCACATTTTCAAAGTTGGGTTTTACATCGAGAAATCACTCGATAAAATAGATTTTCATCTCTTCCAAAGATTTGCAATACATTAAACATCGTTTTCCAACATAACCATCACTTCATCCATATAAACCGTGATAGAAAAATTGAAGTCACATATTGTTCACAATTCGAGAGAAATATTTCATAAACATGATATGAAGTCAAGCATGCATATTTCCATATTAAACCAGTTTCTCAATGTTTTCTTCATAACAGCAGTTTGTTGTTATCCATAAAATTCATGCCATGCTTTGCATACAAAGGTACATATATAACAGTTCGAAACATGCATTTAAAAGGTTGGGTGCTATTAAGATGAATTAACCACCTACCTCTCGCGGTACAGGAACTGATCCTCCATAGCTGATCTAAGTGTAGAGGGAGTCGTAAATCATGCCCATCGAGTGGTAAATTAGGTTGTAAGTTTTCAATAACTTTTAGTGGATTTTTGCTGTACTAGGTCCCGGGGTTTTTCCCAGTTTGGGTTTTCCTCGTTAACAAAATCTCTTATGCATATTTTTATACCTGTTGTGAGATTGAAATATTCGATTCTTGTTCTTAATTTAGCATATTAAGAATCGAATAAGTCAATACTCTTGTTAGAGATTTTTGCTTTACTCTTGTCACCATTAAAATTTTAATTAGGTGATAGTGTGATCCTTAACTATAGTCACATTGATATACGGTTAAATTTATTAAACATAGGGCGCATTTAGACTTTCAGTACCCAATATGTCACAAGAGCTAACTAAAAATGGTTCAACCATTATATAAAACCTGAAATTATTTCCTTACCTAGATACAACTTAAACTTAGAAATTATTTTCAAACATTTCTAGTCACAAGTTTGGATTTTGAAAAAGATATTCTCATAGGTTATTATTCCCAAATCTTCCATTTATATGAATATCTTCTCAATCAATGTGTACTAAAAGTATATATATGTCCATAAACATATATTTATAGCTGTGAATGGATAGTTTAGGCAACATTTGCATGTTAGGAGGGAGAGAAGATCAATTTCTCTCTCTCAATCTCTCTCTCCCCCTAACGTACGCCTCCCACCTGTGGGGCCGACTATATCCATAATAACATACATACATTATAATTATGGAATCTTATGTGATATTTTTAAATCATTTAAGTACCCATACGTATATATGTAATTACATAGAGATATATATATATATCTCATGCCAATATAATTTCACATGAAATCATAACAATCTATAGTATTTCTTCAAAGTAGGGTCCACTTCTCACTCCCAACACATGCATTTATTATTCCATCTCAATATATATGTATATATATATATATATACTATTTTAACACTTGCAAATTAAATTTATGCATACATGCAACCATTAACGTAGGCAAGAGACTTGTTAATTCCACCCCTATAGAACTAACACATGGGCTTTAATACCCATAATCACTGGTTAGTCCAGAATTGAGGACTAGTCTCGACCCATAGGCTTGGACCCATCTTCGGTCTACTCCACAATATAATGGAAATAAATTCTCTGGTGTTATAGAATAGTTTGGATGAAACTTTCTCTTTCTCTCTCTCACTATTTTCTTTTTAATTTGTAGAAATGTTAATTTTGTAGTTAAGATTTGAGATGGAAGTCATATGACATGTTACTTAAAACGTAGCTAATGCGTAAATGAATACCAGGAGGACCTAGTCTCGAAAACCAAACCTCAATGTAGACATTGAAATAATTTCTTTTGGACTTGACATAGACATTTTCTTGTTTATTTTGGCTTAGGGTATAAAAACCTTAGTATTATTTATTGGTTCAATTCTAAGGGAATAGTGATTATGGATGTGGCATCGTTGTTTATGTACCGCCCGAGCACGACGTTCTCTCTCTCTCCTTTTTCAGGGGAGAGGGTTCGAGTCCGTGTGCTTTGGAGCTCTTGTTGTCTCCTGATTTCTTTCATTGAGGGGAGAACTTGCTCCTATTTCCATTCCTTTTGATTTGGAGTCGCCACCTGAATTTAAGGGAATCAGGGCCATTTAGTAGAAAAGTTACTTTTTAACCTTTTTGTAGGAGATTAAACAACATCTTTTCTTTTGACTCGGTCTGCATTTTTTATTAAGAGATTCTAGGTAAGATAGTCCTATTACGGGTCGGGAAGGTGTTAAGCACCCGACAACCGCCTGACCAAGGTCAGTCTCTACTTTACAATTAGGGGTATTTAAGGTATATCTTCTATAAAATAACAAATATTGATATAGAGCTTGAAAATGAGTGTATTGATATTGACTTGAAGTATTACATAGACTTGAATAGATTACATCTTTGAATTTAAAGAGTTTGAAGGTTTCGAGCTTACCTGGCTTCCTCGCTGAACTGAGATTTGGGCAGAGGTTCGTTACTATTTCTCTTTATAATTTTAAAGGCTTGATGGGTTTATATATTTGGGCAGAGGTTCATTACTATTTCTCTCTAAAACTTCTCATCCCGAGGGCAACAGGTGGTCCACAAAGAGAATTTTCTCTTCCCAAGGGCAGTAGGTGGCCCTCGAAGAGATTTTTCGCTATTCGAAAAGACTGGAAACTAAATGACTCGATGTAAATGACTCGAAAGGCTAAACATGCTTGAAATGATCTATACCCGTGATTCAAAAGTTCCAACTCTAAAACATAAGAGTTCTGAAGATCAACTTTGAATCAACTTTAAATCTCAACTCTCAATCTCAACTCTGACTCAAAATAAACAAAGGGGGTTTATAGGACCCTACAGGCATGTTTTGAGCGCATCTTCATGCGCATCATGAAGATGCTCCCAAAACTTGAGGCGGTTCTGCCACGTCGCAGGCCCCTCCTTCAGGCGGTTTAGCCTTTGTGGGCCACCTAGGGCCATTCAGACTTGTTTTCATATTTTTTTAACCTTATGGGATCCTTTTTTGGGTTTTCCAGAGTCGTTTTCATGTATTTTAGATTTTTTTGGAACATTTTTGGGGGTTGTTGAGAGTTCCTGAGGCTCCGGCTCAGGTCTAGACTCTCTTTTCCTATTTTGACTCTTTTGGGCTCAGTTTTTGACATGTTCAGTTTCTAGCTTGGACATTTTTCAGTTTGTTTCGACATAATTTTTTAGATGGTTTAGGTAGACCAAATTGGGGTGTCTACAGTTGCCCCTCTGTAGCAGAGTTCTGCTTGCTGGTCGAATGCCAATAATTGGCACTCAATTTGGTTTAAAGAACTATGTTACTTTGTCAGTAACTTCTTTAAAGCTATTCTAAAAGAGAACAGGAATTGCTAAGGCTTTTTTCACTCTTTGGAGATCTTGTCGTTTCTATTGAGAATCCTCTTGCATACCTCGCTCTATTCTTAGGAAATATGGTAAGGCTTATTCAGTCTTTGGAGACCTCATCGTCTCCATTGAGAATCCTCTTGCATATCTCCCAATTTTGGAAGGCTTGGTAGGTATTTTTATCTCAAAGATTAGGTCAATTTTTAAAAGTTTAGCTCTTTAAAGTTTAGTTGCCCTTATCTCGATTCACGCCGAGAAAGTGCTCAGGTATGCTTTGCTCCTTCATACATTAACGCTTCGGATCTTTCTGATGTATCTTTGTTTGGTTGCTTTGACTTCGCTGGTCTAGGCAGATGGACTTGATGCTTAATGATGATGTGCTTGATCTTGAAGCTTGATTTTGAGGATTGATTTTGGTGCTTGATTTTGGTGCTTAATTTTGAGGCTTGATTTTGGTGCTTGACGTAGAACTGATGGATTTACAAAACTGGTTTTACTTTGACAAATGGTGGTGGCTTGAATTTATTGGAACTGATGTAAAGAGATTGGTTCCAATTTGATGACAAAAGGTAATGTGATGTGCACTTTGGATGTGCGACTGGACTCTATCTTTCGAGTTCTTGATTTTATCTTTTGAGAATTGCATTTTGAATTAGGCCTGGTTATTTCCTCATTGAAGATGCAGAGCCATTAACAGCTTTGACGTGTTGTCGCCATCGAAGGCAATAGGAGAATTTTGAACTATCTCCTTATCATTCTTGAATCATTTCTTTATGATATTCTTTCTTTGGTACCTGCGAACTCAGGGAAAGTGTATTTTTGCATTTTTTGATATCTTTGAATAATTTAATTCGAAAGTAGAAATGCACTTGTTTTCTAGAATTTTTGCCTCAAATGCCTAACTTGAGTAGTGCATAGCACATTTCTAATATCCTAGTTCTTTTATTATGGGCTAATAGAAAATAAGGGTTTAAAAATAAAATATTTTTAATTTTTAAATATTTTTGTAAACCGGTTAAACGCGGTAAAATGTAAGATTGACAATGATTATAAGGAAGATCATGTATCCAAGAATATTGATGACCGCTTTGATGGATATGCCCTTTGCCAGTCTTGGATGATACGAAGTTCTCCCTTTTGCACTCAGATTTACCTTGCTACAATCTCGACTGAGACTAACTTACCCTTGGACTGATATCAAGAGTTTTTGACCTTGTTGTTTTTCACAGCGTGAGATGAGTTATGCCCTTGGCTGGGATGTTGCCGAGTTACTCTCCTCGGTGCTCAGTTTTCTCTCTAGTTTCGTGCCCCTAGACTTTGATGAGGGACATTTTTTTGTTTTTGATTTTTCTGAGTTTTTTAGCTTTTCTGTTTTTGCCTTCTTTGGATTTTCTCAGAACGTTTCCATTATTTTTGGATTTTCTTGCAAAATATCTGCCCCTAAATTTATGTACAGGGTATAGATATGATTTTTCTTTTTAAATACCTGCCTCTAGTTTTAAGGGCATTTATTTCTAGTTTTGAGAGATTTTTCTGACTGGAAAAAGAACAGGCTTAGGCTTAATCTTGGCTTCTAGTGGTACTGATTCTTAACATTTGGGTTCTTTTCTGGATTTCAAGTCTACGAAAAATGGCCTCTCTTTAATGAGCCTTAATGGTTTCATTTGCCCCTAGTTTAGGAGTAGAACAACTTAATCTTGCGTAGTATCTTGAGTTGATTGGCATTTGCAAGCTTCTGTAGTTCTTTTTCTTTCATGTCCGTGAGGTGGACTGCCATTCCAGGGAAAACTTTTTAATGCTACAAGGTCCTTCCCTTGGGATCAATATGTAAGCTTGACTTTTGGGAGTACCAAGTCGTATTTGAACTGTCTCGGGCAAACTTTTGCTTATAGGCTTGAGTGATATGCTCTTGCAATTGATGTGTATTTGAATCTTTCTACCTTTCTTCTGTACCAGGACTATGTTAGCCAATTGATTTGAGTATTTAATTGAGACCAAGAAATTGGCGTTTAGCTTCTTTGAGATTTCTTCTTTTATTTTGACAGACTACTCTGATATCATTTTTCTAAACTTCTGCTTCACTGGCATAACATTTGGATATGCAATGCTGCTTGAATCAAGTCCTGGTATGTTCCTGTACTATTTGAACAACTCGATTATAGCTCTCTGCTCATCTTAGGGCAAGGTAGTTCCGATCTTGACCGTTTGAGGTTCATCTTTCGTGTTTAAGTTCACAACTTCGATGTCCGTGAGGTGGACTGCCATTCCAGGGAAAACTTTTTAACGCTGCAAGGTCCTTCCCTTGGGATCAATGTGTAAGCTTGACTTCTGTGAGCACCAAGTCGTATTTGAACTATCTCGGGCAAACTTTTGCTTATAGGCTCGAGTGATAGGCTCTTGCAATTGATGTGTATTTGAATCTTTCTACCTTTCTTCTGTACCAGGACTATGTTAGCCAACTGGTTTGAGTATTTAATTAAGACCAAGAAATTGGCGTTTAGCTTCGTTGAGATTTCTTCTTTTATTTTGATAGACTTATCTGATATCATTTTTCTGAATTTCTGCTTCACTGGCATAACATTTGGATATTCAACGCTGCTTGCATCAAGTCCCGGTATGTTCCTGTACTAAGTGAACAACTCGATATAGCTCTCTGCTCATCTTGGGGCAAGGTAGTTCCGATCTTGACCGTTTGAGGTTCATCTTTCGTGTTTAAGTTCACAACTTCGATTTTCTCTTAACTAGTTGAGGCCTATCTTCATGTTGGTCTGAGGATTTCAACTAGAATTTCTTCTTTGATAATTTTCCAATAGTCATCCCTGGATATCGTATCCTCCTCATTTTCAAGTGTCAGATCCAAAAGTTTTATTTTTTCTAAAATCTTCTTTTTTAATTTTTTTGGCATTTCGAAATGTTTTTTAAATTTTTTTATTTTTTGGAAATAAGAGGGAATTTAAAACAACTGAAAAAAGTTTAGGGACCAAGGCATTCCCTCATCAGATGAGAGTGGTCCAACCTCCGTCCTTATCAGGACGTTCTTTCTTGTTGACCGGTTAAAGATTTGCCAGTGATCACTCCTGCATTCATGTTAGTAGCAATAACGAGTTCTATTGCTAATGGACGAATTAAAAGAGTTGGATCAGGATCGAGTTTTTCACCAAACACAGGTACCTGGGATTTATCGGTGAGGCATTTAGAATTTCTTGTTGATTTTTGTGGTGTAGTATCATTCTGATTCTGGATGAACTGAGATGGATTAGTTATCTCATTGCATTGGATATAATTGACATTATGTTGGCCCTCGTCTTGATGTACTGGCAACGGATTTTGATCGACACTTGGCTTTTTGTTGGGCACACACACTCTAGGAATGTTGATTATGTCATTTTCTAACAAATTTGAACCAGATGTCTTAAATGCAAACATTTATCTGTCGAGTGCCCTTTGACTTGATGAAAGTCACAGTGTAAACTGAGATTGTACCATTTGGGAAAGGCTCACTCACTGGCTCTGGTGGCTTCAACCATACTAACTTTTATTCTACTAACTGGGGGAGCAATTTAGTCAGTGCATGTGGTAATTCTGAGAATTTCCTTTGCTCTCTTGGTTGATATGGTTTTGTACTTGGGGCTGAGATTAAACTTGGAATCCGGGCTGGATAGTGAGGTGGGTAACATGCTCATTTCCATGTTTTTGATATCTATCATCTCCCTTTAAACTTGAAGTCATCTTTGCGCGATGCTTCAGTGCATCCTCAACTTGCATTCTTGATTGTACTAAATCTGACAACTGTGTGTGTGCTACGAGACTCAGTGACAATTTTTATTCTTGATTGACATTCTTCAGTATCATAGATATTTGATCTTCTTTTGGAGGACGGTCAATCATTTCCTTGCGTATTGCTCTCCATTTGGTTATGAAGTCAATGAATGATTCATTGTTTCCTTGTAATAGTGCATTCAGTTGTCTTTTAGTGACCATTAGGTCTGAATTTTGTGAGAACTATTTCATGAAGGCATCTGTTAAAGCTTGCCAGGTCGGAATGATCTTCCGGTCGAGAGCCACCAACCATCTTAATGCCAGTCCTGTGAGGCTTCGTTGAAACAAATAAGCCAGTAATTCATTTCCGACTCCCAGCGGCTTTAAGTATCCCATATATGACATGATGTGAGCTTTAGGGCATCAAAATCCATCATATTTCTCCATTTTTGGAAGCTTAATGTTTGGAGGAAGCTTTTCAGTAGGAGCCTGATACAATTCATTTGCATCGAATGTTCGAGCCTTCATTTTGCGAAGCTCTTCCTTTATCTCTTGAAATTCTTTATACATGGAGCTTTCCTTCGACTTTTCTACCTCAATCTGCTCATTTTGCTAGTACTTTACTTCGTCCAATACATGGAGCTTTTCTTCGACGAAGCTGTGTTAGATCTTCCTATGCTTCCTTCACTTGGGTTGGTTTTTTTTATTGCTGAAGTCTGAGCCTGATCTTTCTCTGTATCTGTGGCTACTTCATTTGACTTTTTCTTCCCTAACATAACACCCAACCTATTCATGATAAGTTCATCCATATATGTTCCCATCATTTTCTTTATTGTTGTTCAAGTCATCGGTGATTCCTCAATGTTTTCTTAATCGGACATGACTTCATTACGGACTAACCTTTTTGACGATTTGACCCAAGCTGGTTGAGAACTTTTTGGTGCTGACTTACCCGTGGTTGTCGTTTCTGATTTTCTCCTTTCCACTTGAAAACTGAGCGAAGATATGAATTAACTGAAAAAAGCCTGATCGCGTAAGTTTCCCAAATATTTGTGCAGCAAAATAGCCCCTCACAAATTTGTGTATGTGAGGTTTTATACGTGCAACATGAGTTTTGACTAGAGAGCACTAGGTTACCTCAGCAAGATATACCTCGCAGCACGAAGCTGATCTTAATTACTAAGCTAAAGTTGTGGTGTTTCAACTGCTATATCCCATATGACCTTTTAGCATGGAGTCAGTCTACACAAGCCAAAGAGTTTTTTTATAGGATGATAATAGACAATGCATATGCAGATGAATGAGTGCATGAAAATGTGTATGTGCTTTTTTTTTCAAAAGTGTATTCTACAGAAGATATTAAAAAAATGCCCCTAATTATTTTTCAAGTCAGACTCATGTAGGTAATCCCCAGTAGAGTCGCAAGCTGTGGCGTAGTTGTTTTTACATCGCCCGAGCACGACATTCTCTCTCTTTCTCTCCTTTTTTGGGGAGAAAAGGGTTCGAGTCCGCGTGCTTTGGAGCTCTTGCTGTTTCCTGATTCCTTTCGTTGGGGGGCGAACTTGCTTCTATTTCTATTCCTTTTGATTTGGAGTCGCCACCTGAATTTAAGGGAATCAAGGCCCTTTAGTAGAAAAGTTGCTTTTCAACTTCTTTGTGAGAGATTGAACAACATCTTTTCTTTTGACTCGGTCTGCATTTTTTATTAAGAGATTCTAGGTAAGAGAGTCATGTAATACCCTGAATTTTTGAGTTCAAATTTGCTTTGGGTCTAACCCGAGAACTAGTATTATGAATTTATCTTAAATTGAATTATCTTTTGTGTAGTCATCTTTTGTAATAAGATCTATATATACATATTTATGTATGGGTTAGATGGGCTAACCCAATAATTCAGGTAATAGTCTTGGCAATGAAACTATGGTTTAAATGGGTTAAGCCCATCTTTACTTATTTTGGGTTAAGACAACTCAACATTTTATAGATTATTATTTATATTTTCGTATATATGTTCATCAATATATTTTAAACTCATTTTTGGACATCGTATGGTCCAAATTGGCCTTGGGCTATGTCAATTGAAGTTGTAGCTCTTTGAATCTAGTTTTCAGAATGGTATGGTGGGTGATATTCGGACTTATGGTCTAGGAGTTATGGTCATTATAGTATAATGTGTACATATGGATACTTTATTGAAGAATAATGTTTATTCACTCAAAACTTTTGATTTAATCCATAAGATCATTTTGATTGGTACATGTCTTCAAATCATTAAACTAGGGACATAAGTCACATCAAAGTTTTGGTACATAAAATTTTATCTAGTATTTACTATTTTTATTAAATATTTGACTAAGAATAATAATAATAAAGATTTTTTTTTCTAACATCCACCTCAATCACCACTAGATAGTGGTAGATTTACTACAATCACTACCACCACTAAGTATGATGGTTAGTCTACCACCACTAAGTGGTGGCTAGTCCACCATTGTAGTGGCTAATCCACCACCATTAATTTTATGATTCCATTTTCACCTATATAAAGAGGTAGTTTGTGAAGACAAGAGGGGGGAGGACGGGAGGGAGATAAGAAAGAAGAGAGAAATAGGAAGAGATGATTTCAATTAGAAATAAGTATTTTCAACATCAAAAAGAGAGTTTTTATACTAGATTTGGAAGCAAATCAAAGGAGGAGCTACTAATTCTCCTTGGAATAATTCTAAGGAGAAAGAAAAGAGAGAAGAAGAAATTAGCCATTGCTGAAGATTGGACCATTGGATAAAAATTGAGTATGATGTAGATGAGATAATAAATTATACTTGGTTAAAATATCGGCTTATTTGGAGAAGTTTAAGTACTCCAAGCACAATAAAAATCGCCATTTTTGTTAGAGGAACAAAAATAGCGAGTTCGAAATTAGAAATTCATTACTCTGAAACCTACTGTTGGATCTGTCTAATATTTTTACACAAGTGTTATGGGATATATCAAATACTACTGTAAAAGTTTCAGGTCAATTGGATGAAGGAAAGACCTGGATCCATCATGAAAACCCTGCTGGAGTTGCTACGCTAACTTGAAAGTAGTTGGTTAATTGAAGGGTGTGGACCAAAGATCTACAGTTGAATTGGTAAATATTTCATATATTTATTTGTTAATATATACATATATATATCATAGAAAAAGGTAAAGGGTTACCATTACTATTTTTAGATTTATGATTCGCCTTGGTTAAATTCTATCTCGTTTAGACAAGTCCTTACATGAGTAGAATTTCTGGTATATATTTGATAATCTAGTTACTTCTCTTTGATCGTAGATCTGATTAAGGATCCGCTTGATGTATCGAAAACAAGACAAATATATCTTGTTTATATTAAAATTTGATAATTTTGTAAATTTATTTACTATAGTTTTAATTTATTCAAAGTTATTAAACTGTAATACAGACCTAGCTGAAAGTATTTTGTTTAAAGTTATGAACTACGTAATGCTTGATCCCTAAAGGGTACGTAGGCAGCCGTAATGACGGTTCAGCATAAAATATTCTCAAACTATAAACATTAGACCATTCATGAGCTAAAGGTATACTATTTATTTTTCCTATAAATGGTACAATTTTAACTTGGGCGTCGGAGTGTTTTCTTTTGTTTTGCAGGTACCCTCCATTATTGCCTTAAGAAAAATGGGTAGGAGTCCACAAATGTATAATTATTAGATTACAAGATATATTTCAAGGATATTTACGTGAATTAGAATATTGTGGTTAAATATCTGGTATTGAACCATGAAGTAAATTATTTTTTTATGCATAATATTTTAACCATCATAGTAAAGTTAAACTTTTGTGCATGTCTTACTTAATTCATCATGATATGTTCTACATTTACATACACTTATAAAGAAAGATATATATATATATATATATATATGTAGACTGGTTTTCCTTTATGATGAGTTAATACACGAATTTTGAATTCGGGATTTACCCGTGATTCAGAATTTGGGGTGTTACAAGTCATATTAGGAGTCGGGAAGGTGTTAAGCAACCGGCAACCGCCCGACCAAGGTCGGTCTCTACTTTACAATTAGGGGTATTTAGGGTATATCTTCTATAAAATAACAAATATTGATATAGTGCTTGAAAATGAGTGTATTAATATCGACTTGAAGTATTACATAGACTTGAACAGATAACATCTTTGAATTTAAAGAGTTTGAAGGTTTCGAGCTTACCTGAGCACTTCCTAGCTGAACCGAGATTTGGGTAGAGGTTCATTACTATTTTCTCTAAAGTTTTAAAGCCTTGATGGGTTTAGATATTTGGGTAGATTTTTGTTACTATTTCTCTCTAAAACTTCTCGTCCCGAGGGCAACAAGTGGCCCACGAAGAGAATTTCCTCATCCTAAGGGCAGCAGGTGGCCCTCGAAGAGATTTTTCGCTATTCAAAAAGACTTGAAACTAAATGACTCGATGCAAATGAATCGAAAGGCTAAACGTGCTTAAACTGATCCGTACTCGTGATTCAGAAGTTCCAACTCTGAAACATAAGAGTTCTGAATATCAACTCTCAATCTCAACTCTGAATCAAAATAAACAATGGGGGAGGGTCCTATTTGTAGGAACCTAGAGGCTTGTTTTGAGCGCATCATGAAGATGCGTCCAAAACTTGATGCAGTTCTGCCACGTGGCAGGTCCCTTCTTCAAGCAGTTTAGCCTTTATGGGCCCTTAGGGTCATTCAGACTTATTTTCATATTTTCTAGACCTTTGAAGATCGTTTTCGGTGTTTTTCAGAGTCGTTTTTGTGTATTTCAGACCTCCCGGGATCGTTTTTTGGGGTTTCTGAGAGTTCCTGAGGCTCTGGCTCAAGTCTTGACTCCCTTTCCCTGTTTCGACTATTTCAGGCTCCATTTTAAACACTTTCAGTTTCTAGCTTGGACGTTTTTCAGCTTTTTTCGACATACTCCCTGGGATGGTTTAGGTGGATCAAATTGAGGTGTCTACAATGCAGTTCAAAACCCTTTTTCCCTAAGGAACTGAGCTTGAGTCTGGTGGATCGGGTTTGGGTCATGGGCTCAAGGGTCGGGTTGTTACTGTGCCCTCTAACACAGTACACCCATTAGGCCCCTTCTGACCAGGACCAAGATTAGTTTCCAATAAAACAAGTTAGGGAACATAACTTAGAAAATATTTCCATATCCACATATAAAGGAAGGAAGAAGACATTGTCAATAAATCAAAATAATCATATAAAGCAAAAAGATCAAATATCCCATAGCCAATGAGATCTAGTACTATTTCTTCATTTGTTTCGAGTTCTTGATTTGTACTTCTAGTTCTTCTGTTTCTTCTCAAGTTCTCTAGTGAAACTTCTTGTCCTTCTTCTCGTACATTGTAACACCCTAGATTTTTCTTGTTTGGGTTGGACTCGGAAATAGGTTTTAAGCCTATGGGCCCAAATCAGCCCATAAAATAGTTTGGATATAAGCCTAAAAGAGTTTAGTTAGTTAGTGGGGTGGAAACATAGAAACCTTGCCGTAGGATCCATGCATGCATAAACTAAATAGAAATGAGAAAATTTAGGAGTTTTGGTGGAAAAAGGAAACTAATATATATATTAAATATATTAGGTGTGGGGAGTCCAAGTGGGCCCCACACATTATTTAGAAAATGTGGGCAACACATTAGGTGCACCACTTAGTGGGTGTTTGGGTTTTACATAAGTCTTTTCAAAATAAAACTCTTTTTGAAACAAGACTCTATCTTTTAAAGTATTTCAAAAATAATAAACACCTATTAATTCTAGATAAATACTACATTATCCTCTCAAACTAGATAATTATCCTTAAACTTGAGAAACAAGTATTAGATTACAACCATTAGATCATGATTATCTAAACTCTAGCTAATCCTAACCATCCAAAAAGGTTTCCCAAATCTTAAATATTCCTTGTTTTGAATTATCTACTAAAACCTAAATTATATCCCTATTTTATCTCTAATACGTAGTAGATAATTATAGCTATTTGATTAACTTGATATTTGATCTAAACCATTCAAATTAGATATATTTTTGAAACTAAAAATCAGCCCGTTATGTAGAAATCGTTTTCTACATTAAGCTAGCATAATTGTTTTATTTTCTTAAACTAGTTTTGGATAATTCCATGGGAGAGTTTTAATTTTTTTTAAAAGTGTAATAGGATAAGGAGAGGGGGCAGTTCGAACCCTAAAAATACCCCTCCCCTCTCCCTAGTTCGACCCACACACTCAACTCTCTCTTTCTCTCTCTCTCTTAGTTTCTCTTTAGTTCTCTCTTTCAAGTTCAAGAAGAAGAAGAAAAAATCCTAAATCCTTCAAATCCTCTCTTCTTTTCTTTCTTCTTCTTTTTTTTCCTCTTCTTTTTTTCTACTCTTTTCTTCTGAAACATTTGTTGAAGAAGAAGTCAAGCTTAGAGCCCTAGAAGACCTTCGGATAAGAGTCGTTCTTAAAGCCTCGAGGATTTAAGCGAAACAGGTAGGGGAAACCCCCATCCTTAAAACTTATTTTTTTTATAAATTCTCTTAAAATTGTTTGTGAAATATGTTTTCAAAATGTTTTTTTCAAAAATCATCATGTTTTCAAAATCGTTTTTCTACAAAATACTCTCATGTTTTTCAAAAAGGTTTTCTGTATAAAAAGCATTATTTTGGGAGAGTGAAACATTAGTGATTTTCTTTCTTTAATAAGCTATCCAAGTTAAAGTGGTCAGATGAGAGTTATTAAAAGATACACCCTGGGTTTTAAGGTTAGTTGCCTTAGTAACCATGAGTAGTGATACTTACAAGTGGTATCAAAAAGTTCTCCATAAGAGAGGTTAGATGTATACTCCATAAGAGAGGTGACACAGTTTAAAACGTAATTTCGTCAGTTGAGATATGTGAATGTGGTATTGTGAAAGTGATGTGTTGTTTGGCCTAAAAAGTACTGCTTTGAGAGGCATTCTCCATAAGAGAGAAGTTTATATCTGGATCTGTCTAGAGAAGACGGTGGTTGGTTTCCAGAAAAACCCTCACGAAGGAAGAGAAATATTATTAATATAATAAAGAAAAGGTATTGGTATACAGATTTCTAAAACTCATGCCCTATTATTTTGAAACTTACTTATGTATTCAAAAATTGCTTGAATTGGAAAAGAAATCCAGTGATGATTTGTTTTGAAAATGAATTTGGCCCAAAGCTACGACTAGCACCAGTTTCAAGGTAAGTTTTCTAAAACTATGAATCTTGTAGCATGCATGAAATAGTTGGGTAAAAGGTTTGTTTGTGTTGTTTGTTTGAAAATTTTTGGTGTTAGTCTCTTTTACCCTTTATTTTGGTTGAACCTACTGAGCTTCGCTCACCCCCCACTTTTCCCCCACAGGTCTCGGAGAGAACCAGGAAACTTAAGCGTCAAGGATCGGAGTAGAGAATCGCTGGTAGGAGTCAAGTAGATTGATATATAAAATCTTTAGTAAACAATAAGTGATGTGTGCATCACATGGGAATTGGGATTTTAAGTACTCTCTCTTTTCTCTGCCTTTTATTTCAAATATTGATATAGTTTTCTTTCTTTTCTTCCATTGTTTCTAAGAATAAGTTCCTTAGCATTTATATTTGAATAAAGTATTTGAGGTAGTTCTTACTTTTTTTTATATTCATACTTTTTAATTCCTTTCTATACTCAAGAGCTACTCATTCTTTCTTCAAAAGGTTCCAACGCTTCTAGTTTAAGCAGTCTTGACGCACAAGCTAAAGTTTGTGCACGTTTCCTGAACTGAATGACCTTGAATTAGGCTCTGGCCAATAAGACGAAAGTTGGAGGTCTCTGAGTTTAGTTTCTATAGAATTAAACGGTTCCTGAATCCTAATTGAAATGAACCAGATACACCCTATTCATTGAACTGTTGCAAATTAGTTTTGTAATCCCTTTGTTTTCAAATGTGTATTTGCACACTTAAAACTCCATGCTTCCTAAACTCTTCTAAACTGATTTGCTTATCTTTTGAAACTAAAGAGATTGTTTTCGTTTCCAAACCTATTCACCTTAGTGGCACCACGAGGCCTGGGTTGTGAATTCAACCCGATAAATGGGTCGGTCCATTAGTATCCAGGGTCGAGGTGTTACAGACATCCTTCAAAGAGATGGTAATTTTCCCCCACTCCAATATGAATGAATGAGTAGTATTTCACCAACAAGATACCTATCTCCCAAGCAATGTGGGACTAAACCAAAGAAGCGTTAAAGCTACACAAACCACCCAAAGCTAGTTTGAAAATTTTACAACAATCCCCCACCATTTTCAAAATAGATATAAGTTTTGAAAATAATATATAATATATATAAGGAATAGCTGCATCACATAAAGTGATTACCTACGTACCCAAAAGGGATCAAGCCTACGTAGTTCTTACAACGGAAGAGAAACTGTAGAGATCAAACTTTGACATTATTGCGAAACTCGCACATAAATGATAAGTGTCTTCAGGACTTGAACTTTCACCTAGTGCAAATAATTCAAAGCATTATCCGAGCGCTGTGGTGAACGGATCTTGAACCAAGAGCTCTTAAGGATAAGCCGGAATTATCACACATACTTGTTTCATTTCTAGAGTGTTCTTATTACCCTGCACATTAATGGTCATGCACATATATCCTGATTTCATAAGTGTTTTAGAGAGTGTCTAGTTCTCATAGAAACGGCCTGATTTCTTCACTTATATAGGTAAGTCCACATGAAGTGATCCTGTGAGTCACTACTTAAGATTTGGGAGTTATTAAGGATATGTATCCATCCTCTATCATACAGGAACCAACACTAGAATTTTAGAATGGGAAAGTTATAATTCTTAGTGTTTTCCATAATCACTCATTGACTTGTTTGTACCCATTGAACCTTGACTTTTTCAAGACATAGGTTGGGTTCCCATCAA
>MVGT01003752.1:25100-48456 GCA_002174775.1 Macleaya cordata | reverse complement strand
CAGGTCCAGGGACTGTCCGATCAAAGTCGGCAGTACAACACACAATCACAAGGGTCGAACTAGCTCGCAAGAAGAGCGGCGAAATTCGTGCCCGATTTCGGCTGACTACGAACGGTTAGCCAAATTCACAACTTAGATCATTGGACTTTTATGTTTGACCATTGCATTGGTGCGCGAAAATCAGGCATCGTCGGCCTCGCCATTCGACCGCAACCGGTCTCTGGCGAGGAGGGGCATCTGTAGACGCCAAATTTTCGCATACCTTGGAAAATACCCGTTTTGGCCGCACGTCGATTTACGTGCAAAACTTAACAAAAATTGCTTTATTGTGACCAAGCAGGCTTCACTCCTCATCCAGGGTTCGGCTCAGGGCCGGAACGAGAAGAGAACCAAATCACGAGGAACTCATAACCATTTCAGTCGAAGAAACGTCGGATTCTCCTTTTTTGACCTGCGCGTCGCCACGTGGCGCGACCGGATTGGCCCACCTCAATTTTTTCCAAATCTTTTGTTTTTGTTTAAAAAATCATTTTTTTAAGTGAATTTCGTTTTTCAAAAGTGTGGGACCCATTTCCACTTTAAAAAAAAAAAACACATAAAATAATAAAAACAATTTAAAAAAATAAAAAATAAAAAAAAAATAAATAAATTTGGCCTTTACCCACATGCTGTGTGCGTTTTGGCACGCACATTGCATATGCGTGCTCGACCTACACGGCAGCATGGGGAGAACATTTTTTGTTCCCCATGCCTCCCACGCCTGTTTAGGGTGGGTTATGTTTAAAACAATTAAAAAAAAAAGGGGTGTGGGAGAGAGATGGGCTGGCCGGCTGAAACAGAGAGAGATGGGGGGGTCAGAACCAGAGAGAGAAGAGGAGAATAAAAGAAAAAGAGGTTCGACGGTTTTTAGGGGGGAGGTCGACTGAAAAAAAAAAAGAGAGAGCCGTGAGAGAGGGAGATCTGTGAAGGAGGAGATCAGAGAGAGAGATTTCGAGAGTTTGAGAGAGAGAGAGTTCGAGAGTTTGAGGAAAATAGAGAGAACAGAGAGACTGTTTAGAGAGGGGAGGAAGTCGACTGAAAGGAAAAAAAAGGGAGGTGGCTGTTTCGTTTAGAGAGAGTGGACTGAGAGAAAGTTTGAGAGAACAGAGAGATTGAGGGAGAGAAAAGAAGAGAGAGAGAAAGGGAGAGAGAGCCGATAAGAGGAAGAAAAAAAGGAGGACAGCAGCTTCGTTTGCTGCTGTCAACAGAATTTTTATTTTTTTTTTTGTTTTTGTCTGCTAGCAGACGTTAGGAAGAAGGGGAGAGAAAGAGAGAAGAAAGGAAAGGAGAAGGAGAAGAGAGAAGGAGAAGGAAAAGGAGAAGGAAGGAAGGAAAGAGGAGAGAAAAGAAAAAAAAAAAAAAAAAACGTCTGTAACAGACGTTTGGAGAAGAAGAAGGGAGGAGGAGAGAGAAAAAAAGAGAGTTTTTTTTTAGTTATTTCTGTTTTGTTTTGTTTTTTTTTTTAAAAAAAAAAAAATGATTTTTACAAAAAATAGGGAAAAAAGAAAAACAGTAAAAAAGTGTTTTGTTTGGTTTGTTTTATTTTGATTTTTGTTTTATTTTTTTTGTTTTGAACAAAACAGTAAAAAAAAAAGGAAAAAAGAAAAAAGAGTTTCTTTTCTTTTTATTTTCAAACAAAAAGTGGGCTTTGCCTCTTTTTATTTATTTTTTTTTATTCTTAAACAGTTTTAAAAAAAAAAGTTTGCAAAAATAGTTTTGCAAAAGCATTTTTGCACAAAAGCAGTTTGCAAAAACAGTTTTGCACACAAAAAGTTTTGCAAAAGCATTTTTGCATAAAAACAGTTTTGCAAAGGCAGTTTTGCATGGCTCCTTAAAGCTTTGATTCCTTGAGTTTTGGTTCTCTCCACTCGGGCGAGGAGTGGGACCCCCTTATCACCTCCATCACACATCGACACGAGGTGAGATCTCATGCCATCGGGTCGACGGGTTCGTGCCGACTAGGTGATAATCCCTACCCATCCTTTTGTTTCTTTTATTTTCTGCACTTGTATTTCATGTGATGAAATGATGATGTAACAATGCTTTGACTATTCAATGAATTCTTGTGCGTAACATAATTTAGTATTGATCACATATTTCCCTAAAAGTTTTTAATCGCGAAGTAGAGGCCGTCCTCACGGACGGGCGGTTGTTGGGTGCCTAATACCTTCCCAACCCGTACCTTGATCCCCTTATCCATTATCTCTATACCGCAGACCATCCACTTTGGATTATCGCCATGGTTTTTTCGAAAAACTAGACCTAGGTTGATTTTCCAAAATTTTGGGTCCTGATTCCCGTAAATCAGGTGGCGACTCCTTTCACATCACATTCACACTCACACCCCCTTCTCAGGTGGGCGAATCCTTTTTGTGCCCGTTTCACGTGCCACGTGCGTGCGTTCTTCTTCTCTCTCGGGAGGGAGCGCTCTCTCGCGTGCGCGATGGGATCGCGCCAGATTCTGGCTCCACACTAGGGGCTCATACCCTTTTGGTCTTTTGACCCAAATGACCATAGGTTTTGTTCCTTCTCTATATATAGAAGAGAGGCAAGCCATTTTAGGTTATGCATCAAGTAAGAAGAAGAGAGTTAGAGCTTAGAAGGGAGAAACCATTGTAGTCATCTTCTTCAATGAGTTAGGGCTTCAAGATCATGAGAGAGATTGAGCTAACTTCTTCTTGAGAGTTGATTTTGTTCTACTCTCATAGGGCTTTTCATTTAAGCTAGATATTGCATATCATTCTAGCATTAGAGCGATAGAGTGTTGAAGAAACACCCAAATCTTTAAACACCATTACTGTCACTGGTGGAGTTCTGGTGAATTCGTCGAAGGAGCTCCGGCGAAGTGCAGGCTCGTGGATTCGAGCATACACGTACGAGGCTTGGTAGATTCCGGGTTGGAGGAGTACAAGAGGCTTGAGGATTCAAGCTAACAAGTGCGAGGCTTGGTGGATTCCGAGTTGGAGACGCATATATCATTGAAGAGGCGATTCGTGGATTGGGGTCATGGAGAAAGATCGGTCATGTTTACATGAGGGATTCGTGTTCTCGATGTGAACGGTTGTAAGATTTCTCACAACTCTTAGTAGTAATTTCTGGACTAGGTCCCGGGGTTTTTTTTCCGTTAGATTTTTCCCCGTCAACAAAAATCATTTATGTTGAATGCTTATTTGTGTGAATGATTTTTATGCAAGATTGAAATATTCAATTCTCTCTTAATTCCGCATTCGAGAATCGAATAAGTCAATACTTGCTTGTTTCAATTTCTTCTTATTATGAATTCATTGTGAATTAAATTTTAAATAGGTAGATATTGATCCCCCTTCCATATACACTTAGATTAGTGTTTATTAGTTTAGACATTCACCTAGGAATAGGTGAAATTTCACATAGTATACGAACTCTTCTGCAAAAGAAAACAATAAGTCCAATTTTTATAAGAAAAATAAAATAGGAAAGATAAGTACATTAGTGTAAATGATCTGACCTCTGCTTTTGTTATCTCAACGAATAAAGATAACAAGGTGATTTTACCTATTCTTGCTTGCATGCCTCAGCACTCGGGAGGACTTAGGTGGATTGTTCATACTCTGGGAGATCTTTGTATCTCTCACCTTGAGAACGTTTCCATACTAGTGGTTAGGCTATAACTATTCCTCATTTGAAGATAACTTAACTTCTTATGGGGAATGGTTGTAACTCAGATGTTGCGTTCTTTTTTGAAGGAGCGTGAGAGGATTGTGATTGATGAGTTGTACTGATGATGCGTCCTTATTTAAAGGAGTATGAGAGGATGATGGTTAACGAGTCGTGCCAATTTTGTAAGTGGAACCTCCTCGTGGGCGGAGTTCCCTCGTTTCTCTCCTTATTTAGAAGCAGTTTTGAAAAGAGATTAATTAACGAGTCGTACTGACTTTTTAAAGGAAACCTCCTCCTGAGCGGAGTTTTAATGTTTCTCTCTTTATTATAAGGAGTTTTGGAGATATTGACGAGTCGAGCTGGTTTTGTTTAAACTCTCCACGAATTGATCATGCTGTCAATCGTAGAGTTTTCCCTCGTTATGAATTGAGAAGGTTTGCCCTCTTGAATACTATCTAATATTATGTAGCATACTATGGAGTCATGGTAGAACGCATGCTCCCTCAGAGACACGCTACATTGATATTATTTTGACAATAACAGTAAGTTTTTGTTTTGAAGGTTTACTATTTATTGCTTTTCGAAAAGAATTACAATGCCTAAACGCACTATCTTTGAACAATGAATCGTAAAGCATTTAAGAGTATTGAGTATATACCTGACCGCTTTCTGGATTTGACCAGAGATTTGGGCAGCAGTTCGTTACTATTTCTCTTATTTTTTAGTTTTGATAGGTTTCTCTGACGGATTCCAAATCAATTTCCTGTTCTCGTCTTGAAGGCAGGTGGCCTTCGAAAAGATTATCAAACTTTGTAACTAGAAAGTGTACGTGACCTAAAAATAATCGCACACAAAATTCAGAAATTCAAAAGTGGATCGAACTCTGAACGAAAACCTTCTCGAGATTCAAAAAATGAGTGGAAAATGGATCTAAGACCAAAGTGAACTCAAAGGTGTTTCTGAGATCGTGAGAAACTGAAAAATCTTCTTGAGATTCAGAAGTTGCAAATGCATATGAACTCTGAATCTTTTTGAAGAAGGGAGGGGGTTCCTATTTATACAACCAGACCCTAGGATCTGAGCTAGGTCGGTTGCCGCATGGTAGCCTCCTAGCACAGACGGTTTAGCCTGTTTGTGGGGCCCTATAGGGTTTTTGGGTCATTTCGTGTCTTTTGGGTGTTCCGAGTTCATTTTTGGGATTTTCTGGAGTTAATTTTGTGTTTTTCGGCCTTCCGAGAGTGTTTTTGGAAGTTTATGGAGCTTTGTTAAGAGTTTTTAGAGGTTTGTGGGGTATCCTGAAGCTCTGGCTCAAGTTTTAACTCTTTCGCCTCGTTTCGACCCTTTCGGATTCCGTTTTCAGACTTTGTTTGGCTGGTTTGACGGAATCACTGAGGTGCTTTGAGTGAACCAAATTTAGGTATCTACATAATGGATGGATGGATAGTTGGATAAAAGATGTTGACCATGATTCTATGATGTATGATAATGTGGATCCATAACTGTTTCGACCTTCTTTCCACATGTGATTTGTGGGACCTTAACGATCTTAATATCTAACAAACTCAAATGGGTGACATTAGACTTGACTTAGCTTGACCCTTCCCACCAATTTCGACCCACCAGTCCGACCTTAACTTAACTCGCCAACGAAAAAGGCAGGATTAAAGTTGACTTTTTTTTTATCCCATGGGTTAGACGGATCAACCACTAAGCCCATAAGTTATATATTTTCTTAAATAAATTAGACTAAAATTTAATACTTTAATAAGTGACTTTTAATTTTAATATTATTTAAAGATTTAATTTCTTAATTGATAAATTTAAAATTTATTCTCTTATTCGGTAAATTTATAATTTAATCTTTTAATTATTAAATGTAAAATTAAACTTTTAGATGATATCTAACTTAAAATGGGTACTTATATCATCTTTATGTGAAACCTAACTCACTCCCCCTCCCACTTTTTGAATTTAAATTTTTTAATCACTTGAGGGACATATTTTAATAGGTCCTGCCAATTTAAAAATTGAGAAATCCCAAACGTCCCGTATAACCTACGAGATTTTCATCCCGCAAGACAATCTTATGGCTCCTTATCTTTTCGTGATTTGAATTGTATCCCATAATTTATCTTATAATGAAATAACTTGAGGTCGTTTTTACCGTATACTTACGAGGTATGAAAATCTCGCATATATTTATAGGATGTTTAACACGATTCTTAAAAATTAGTTCTTAGTAGAAAATCAATTTGAGTTTTGTGGAGTTTTTAATGGGACCCACAAATATGGCTCTTCAAAATTATATAACGTGGTTTAGATTACATGGCTTACAATATAATAAAATGAAGATTGAAAACGGGTCCAAAACAGTGGGTATTATTGGAAGAAATAATTGTTTAAACTTAAAAGCTTGGGGATTTCTAATGGGACCCACCGATTTTTAGATGGGGATCACGTGGCTTAGAAGATGAAATGGGTTCCAAGAAAAGAGTTCTAAAAGGAGAGTAATTATAAAGGATACTATTAGAAAAGGGTTTTGTTTAATAGTAAATAGAATACTTTTACCTTAAAAACTGTTTTTTTATTTTGAAAATCCCCCAAGTTTCAATCAATGTTTTTCTTCCAATACTACCCTTCACTTATTACTCTCTTTTTAGAACTCTTTTCTTGGAACCCGTTTCATCTTATAAGCCACGTAATCCCCATCTAAAAGCCGGTGGGTCCCATTAAAAATTCCCACTACAAAAACCACTGAGTTAAAGAGAAAAAAAAGAAATTGTATTTTTATTTTAGAAATCTGGGATGCAATAAAGACATGTGCGTCACATTAAAAACTTTACAATAACTCAAATCAATTTTCTACTCTGCCATGTGTCTCTCTTTCACAAACATTCTCCTTAAATTATGTCACGTGTCACTCTCTCTCAAATTTTTTTTTCCTAAAAGTTTTCTCTTTAAAAATTTATAATAATTATAAATTTAAAGCAACTAAAATTTTTAATTATAATAAATCTCTTTCTCCTTAAAAATTCTCTCTTTAAAAATTTATAGTAAATGAAATTCTAAAATAATTAAACTTTCTAAATATTTAATAAAAAATTCAAAATTTATTTTTTTTAAAGCCCTCATGCCTTGCACGAATATAGGGGCTAATTTTTAAGAATTTTGCGAGACATCTTACAAAATATGCGAGATTTTCATACATCGGGTAGGTAGACGGTAGAAACAACCTCAAGTTTCGTAAAAATATAAACTCTGGATGCAATTCAAATCACAAGGAGATAAAAGGGCCATACAATTATCTTGTGGTATGAAAATCATGTAGGTTCTAATGTGACGTTTGGCATTTCCCAATATTTAAATTGGCGGGTCCCATTAAAACATCCCTTAAGTGATTAAAAAATTCAAATTCAAAAAGTGGGAGCGGGGAGTGGGATATGTTTCACATAATGATAATATAAGTACCCATTTTAAGTTAGATATAACCTTCATCGTATCGATTATTTATTGGGTGAAATCAACGACAAAATGAGTAGCTCAATGACAACTGATTTTCAATGATTTCCAATTATTAGATGATGGGATTACAAGTTCTAAAATGTGCTAATTGTTTGTGATAATTATCAACATGATGAGAAGAACATCCTCACCCAATATTATCCATTGGTTCAACTTTATGTGGGCCACATAGTTAATGTATAAATAACAATGTATCTTGATCCGTTCTCTTTATAAAGACAAATGGATGACATGTGATCGATGGGGAACTTCAACCGAGACCTACCCACATGTTCTTTACCACCATCTATCATCATCTTTGTCATCATCAACTGAGACCTACCCAGTGGGGAACTTCAACCATCAACATGTCAGCCATAATGTTGTTAGGGGATAATACCAATAACCTGGGTTCAAACCTTCTTAAGTATAAATCCACTGATCGAAAAAAAAAAACAAAGTCATCAGCCATTTGACTTTATAAGATCTTTAGTTCCCAACAATCATGTGGAAGTCTTAACGGGTCTAATCGGCGGTGGGTCTACATAATCACCGATATCACTACCATCCATCATCGTCATCATTTTCATCATCAATGAAGACCTACGTATTCCCTCACAGTACAAACAACATATCAAACATAAATATTTCAGAAAATGAACAGCAACAAATCAAAATAAAAATCATCTACGTTACCAAAGATTTCAGATCGAACAATTGGTTTTTTTTCTTGTTTAAGTCCTTAGATTTCTCTTTCCATCGTACATCGTACGATCTTCTGCAGGAATCCCTCACCTTGGAGGACATGGTTTGGAATAAGCCATCAAACCATGCATCACTTCTCAATATTACTTATTAAGGAATGATTTCTTCACTATCTTTCATAGGATTCATACATCATGAAATATATCAACACGTGTAACATCTATACGTATATATGTACACATTTATTAGTTCATGGAAATCAACCCTTCATGAACATATATTCAACTTCAAATCAAAGGGAAAACAGTAAATTTATAATCACAAACTACCCGCGTTTTCCTTACCTTTACCGCGTGATTTAATGACGGTTGATCCACTAGTTTCTTCCCCTTCCTCTAAGCTTTAGAACATTGAGTTTTTTCTAAGTTTTTGAAGAAGAAAACTCACCAAACCAGTCCCTTAAAGATTCTGCCATTTTTCCCCTCTGTTCTTCTTTATCTTTTTTGGAAACAAAACCTAACAAATTGGAGAGAGTGGGGGACAACTAAGTTATGGTCGATCCCCCCATCTCCCCTAGATTTTTCTCAATTGAAAAATATCTTAAAAGTCTACTTTTTTTAATCTTTAAACTAATTTTCGTTTTTTTATTAATGAGAAAATATCTCATTGTATACTTACCAAAATACCCCAAAAATCTTAGAATTTTGTTCTTTGGGGTCCCTACCAACTGGGGGCTATTTGGGCTTAAGAAATTATCTTTTTAAAGATCTTTGGGCTTCCAAAAATTGGTGTAATTAATTAGCACGAAAATTCTAAAATAAAACTCTCCCTAATTATTTTCTTGACCAAGATAGAGATTTAGAAATCTTTTTCGTAAGGAAAACTACTCTCACTTGCTACACTGTTTGGGCTTCTTAATTTTGGATGGTGGTGATCACTTCATCACCATCCAAGGGTTAACACTATTTTTACTTCATGAGAAACCCTAGTATTTCATGTTTATCCAAGTTAAAAAGTTAGCTAATTAAATAACAAAATTTTAGGGAAAGATTAGAAAGAGATCGACCTCCTCCTTATGCTTGGCAGACTCCCACATTGTGGCCCTTTTATGTGAAAATGGTTTCCTAAAATTTATGGAGACCCACACGGTTTCCACATACACCATTTTGGTGGGAACTCTAAAATTTCCTCCATAACCTATTTCTTAAAATATCTCCTTTCAAGCTAACCTAGAGTAATCCCTAAGACTTAGTATTTTTTTCCTCTAAGTACACACGTTTTTTACCTTAAGTGGTGTCCACACGGTTTCCACATACACCATTTTGGTGGGAACTTACAAGTGATTAAGACCTATAAACATGTTAAGAAAATATATAACTTTCGAGTTTGGCGGTTGATTCGTCTAACCCGTGGGGTAAAAAAAAGTTCAACTTTAATCCTACTCCTCTAATTGGCAAGTTAGGTTCAGGTCGGACTGGCGAGTCGAAATTGGTGGGTAGGGTCAAGCTTTGCCAAGTCCAACGTCATCCATTTCAGTTTATTAAGATTGTTTAGTTTCCACAAATCACATGTGGAAGGAAGGTCTGAACAGTGGTGGATCCACATCATTATACATCACACAAAATCATGATCAACACCTTTCATCCATTCATCCATCACTAGATCATGGTCTGTGGCGGATCTAGGAATTTTGTTTGGGGTGGTCAAATTAATGTCGACCGATTCAAAGTTGACTGGGTCAATTTTAGCAAGTCATTGAGAGAGAGATTGAACCCATCGATTTCGCAGCTCCACCCCTCCACGATCCCACTGCTCTCTAATTTTCTTTTTTTATTGAATGTTTTAGAAATGAGGAGAGAGATTGCACCAGTTTTTTCATTCAAAAATCAATGGTCAAACAAAGATGCATAAAATTTGTCTAATTTTTAAGGGCTAATTTGAGAGGTTAGTGTCACACCCCGATTTTCGGTACTCTAAATCCGACCCGATTTGCCGAGTCTGAAAACCAAGGCGTGATTTGTGTAATCGAAGTGTAACTAAAAATATCGAATTAAATTTATTTACTTTACTTTTGAAAGACAATGAATTTGGAAACATTTTGTTAATGGTTTACTTTAGTCAGCATTGGTTACTTTAAAGTCAGGTCTAAGCCAACTAAGTCTAAATAAGGGTTAAGTTAAGTCTCTAGCTAAGTCAAACTTAAGTTAAGTCAACCACTATTTAGGTCAACGCTCATTGACTCGTAAAAAATCAGTCCAAGTCAAAGAAAGATAAAAATTTAATATTCAAAAGTACTTTTCATGTCAACAGCATACAATCGAGGAAAATAAACATATCTATTTAATCGTATATCCGAATTTTATAAATAATCCCATTCTGAAAATTAGATTAACAGATCTACAATTTCATTAGAAATAGCCCGAGACCAATTCTGATTATAAAGAGCCCAAATATGTGTCCTATGTACTGATATAGACGTGTAAACAAATTTAAGAAAATAATACTATATTTTTAGTAAAAACCGGAAATCAGTAATTTTAAACAGCAATTATTCTTTAACCAGGAATCCAAATACGTATAATAATACCGTTTTGAAATGAAAAAATTGAGAACTATAATTTTGTTATAAATAGACTCGGCTCAATTTTGACCGGGACATGTCAAAAAATACTGTTTTGTAAATCTGACAGTATGAATTACGAAAATTATACAATTTTGGATAAAACCTAATTAATTCAATTATTAATGACAAAAATTAAATGTAAATTAATACATCAATTATGCAATTTAATACTTAACATCTAAGTTCTTATGAATGTTAAAACAATAAAATTCATACAAATAACCCTTATCCTAAGTGATAGAGTAATAGTTTAATTCATCAGCTATATTTATACAAAATTGATAACACAAGCTATCTGCTTCTTAATCCGTACATCTTTGAATCCTTCACCCTCAATGTAACCTGTGGGGAGGAATTTAGGGGTGAGTAAAACTCAGTATGTGCAAACTATCCAAAAATATTAGATTTAAAACATGCAAAAATAACCATATTAATGCATCAAAAAGAGATTTTTCTTTTTAAATAATTAACTATTATTTTAGGTCCATTACATCGGTTTCCACCGTCTCCTCAAGTCGGAAATCAATGATACCTGCAGGTGTAATAGGGTCTCCCATTACCGATACCATATAGATTTGTTTTTAATCTAGATAACAAGTTATTAATAAACTTCCATTAATTCATTTTTTTATGAATAAAACATCAGCCCTTGCATTAAATAAATAAATGTAACCATGCAAGATAAATACATTTCATATGCATTTTCATAACAAAAACATAAAAACATAAAGTAGATGGCGGCTCTACTGTAGCAGCAACCCACGTTTTTCAATAATAAAATATTATTTGATTATATAATTAATTAATTAATTTTTTTAAAAAAAACTCTAGTAAGATATACTATGTATTTTCATGCAATACAATGCATGTAATAAAATTTATTTTATTTTAAATCACTACCCAAATAGGCATATGTATAAATTTTACATACTAAAATTTCAGGGTATTACAGTTAGATATTCTAGAATGAGCTTGTTTTCGAAAAATGATAATCCACATGATGAGGTGAACATCCTCATTTAATATTAGCTCTTGGATCATCTTTCTAAAATAAAAATGCAATTCCTTTTTTGTTTTTTCTTTAAATTAGTGGTTTTTATGGAGAAAATTTTTAATGGGACCCATCGGCTTATAAGATGAAACGGGTTCCAAAAAAAGAGTTCTATAAGGAGAGTAATAAATGAAGGGTACTATTAGAAGAAAAATATCGATTGAAACTTGGGGGATTTTCAAAATAAAAATAGATTTTCAAGGTAAAAGTATTTTATTTACTGTTAGTTAACGCGTGCCCTTAGAGCAAGTGTCATGGTAAACCCTTTTTTAGGTTGTTTAAGGTAGGGATTTAGGGAGTTCAAGTTTCATGGGAAATTATATAGGGGCGCCATAATCAGTGCCGTATGGCACATATTCTGTCGTGGATTAATTTTTGTCTTCAAAACCCCTTTTGCATGTTAAGTTCCATCATCTTGTTTTATGTTAAAAAATAACCAAAAGTTTTCATCTTTTTGACAAAAAGAATACTTTGAATGTTGATTTATGGATAGTGGAATTCGAGAAGAAGCACATTCTCTTCCTCCTCCGTCAAACCCCTGGCTCCCGCCCCAAATCTAATATCGGAGGAAGGGGTTTGGTTGTTTGGGGTGCCCATAGTACTTGTCTTAACCTAAAAAAATACCTTTTTTTACTTGTTTGAGGTGTCCATAACATTTGTCCTTATAGTACATGTTAACAACCCTTAGAAAAGAATTATTAATTGGATTTCTAAAATTAAAAATACAGTTTTCAAGGTAAAAGTATTGTAAATTACTGTTAATTAGGGCGCTTAGGACACATGTTAACAAAACCTTTTTTTTTAAACGGAAAGACACATTAATTTTCTGTGCTCGGCTGAATATCAGAATCTTGGGACATAATGCAATTTGATAATAGGGAAATTCTATCCTAACCCGTTATTCCCACCTGTTCAAGCCACTCATTGACATGGAATGACTATGTGTCTCTCCACATCAGTTCCCACTAAACCCTACCTTTAGACAAAAAAGTAGAGAAATTTCTGGATACCTTTTTCTTTCTTTTTATCAACTAGACTCCTTCTCTTTATCACATTGGATAGAGACACTTTGGCTTCCCGGACAAATTCTCAACTCTCTCTACTTCGCTAGTCTTCAATATACTTGATTGGAAATAATGATCTTGTTGATGAAAATGGAAGAGCTGAGATAAGGGGTGACAATGAGCATAAGGAGAATGATTTTCTTGTAGAAGCAACAGAAAAGATGAAAGAGCGGGTAGTAGGAATGGTGTTTGATACTATCAATGAGTTAATAGACTAGTATGACGATATAAAGCATTACCCACCCAAATATACGTATTTTGTTTATCAATATAATGGTATATCTGGTGAGACCTGCCCTTTAAAAATATGTACTAGTATGACGATATAAAGCATTAATTAATATTTATTTAGCAGTGGACACACCAATGAAGTAGTGCGTCCAAAGGTGCCACAATCCCCAACTTAATATACATTTGTTCTTAGAAAAATGCTATTTATCATCAATCCACCCAGCCAAATATACGTATATTTTTTTTTTTTATCAATATAATGGCATTTCCGGTGAGACCTGCCCTTTAAATGACATATATTGAATCGGTCTAGCAACCTAGGATATGGAAACTCTCATCAGAAGCGAATTGATGGTGTGGACGGCTTCGTCTGTAATAGCAACTGCTCTACTTTTTCTCCTCCTCCTTCGCCGCCGAAACGCCGGCAGAACCACCACCACGCTCCGGGTACCTCCTGGGCCTCCGGGTTGGCCAGTGATAGGCAACATCGTAGATCTGGGCACCAAGCCACACGTAAATTTAGCACGCCTAAAAAGTAAATATGGGTCGCTGATCTGGCTACGTTTGGGTTCCATCAATACTCTCGTCATATCTTCAGCCGAATCCGCAATGGAAATGTTCAAAAATCATGATCACTCTTTCTGTAATCGATACTTAAATGAGACCATGAGAACTGATGAGGCCTACACTGGTACCATGGTACTTGGTGAGTACGGCCCATATTGGCGGATGTTGAGGCGGCTCTGTACAACCGAACTCTTCTCCAGGAAGCGTATCAATGACACCGCACCTCTACGTAGGAGATGTGTGGACAAGTTGATAAAGTGGATATCAGATGAAGCGAATAAGGAAACGGGTAATAGCGTTGAGCTAGCACGCTTTGTTTTTGCGGCGTCCTTCAACGTTATTGCAATCTCATGCTCTCTAGTGTCACGATCACTTGTCCAGCGCTGTACGCATGGCCGTGATCCGTGTCCTGTACATATGTAGTGTCTAGTCATAGTCTAGAATGTACTTAGGACCTTTTTGTATATGCATGGATATGCAGAGTCCAGTCATGTATATTCATAGGATAGCTTGTTGTCCAAGAGTTGTAAGGATGAATATTCAAGCGTTAGAATGAATATTCATCCACCGGGCCAAAAAGAGTATGATTGGTCTTTTGTTTTGATGTTTCCTTTTGTAAAAGTTAAAAAAGTAAATTATCTACCTTGTAGGGGAGGTAGCCTCTACAATCGAGTGGGAAGAACCTTGAAGCTTAAAAAGGGCACATTCTTGTGAAGCTTACTCTCCTAGTGTTAGAATAGGAGATAGTGTCCTTGTCCCGTATTTGTATATTCAGTTGGCATATTAATAATATTCACTTTGTTGCTTTGCCTTGTTCCTTGCAGAATTTGAAGCTTCATTAATATTCGACTAACTGGCTGACTAGTGCACGTAACTTTGACTATAAAACACTAGTGCCGCACGGGCGTGACTAGCAATAGAAACGTCCCGTGACATTTGGTATCAGAGCTTTGGTTGAGCTAGAACATGGCGGCAATGCGGACCACCAAGGAGCGCTTGGAGGACCTAGAGCTACGGGCCACCAACCTGGAGACGGACCACCAGGTATTGGTCGGCAGGGTGACCAATCTGAATGATGATACGGAGACCTCGGTGCAAATGTTGCAGCGTAGTGTACAAGAGCTTACTACACAAGTTCAGGTGCTAATGCGGCTATTCGGGAATGGCCCGCAAGCTCCAAATGAAGCTACATCTCGAGTACGTGTTCCTGATCCTCGGGGCTACGGAGGGGCCAGAGACGGAAAGGAGCTTGAGAACTTCCTTTTCGACATGGAACAGTACTTTAGGGCTGTTAGGCCCGACACGGAAGAGGCGAAGGTGTCCACGGCCACCATGTACTTGACGGGTGATGCAAAGCTATGGTGGAGGACACGTTATGAAGAGATTCAGGCTGGTAGGGTGGCTATAGAAACGTGGGAGGACCTTAAGAGAGAGCTTAAGGCCCAGTTCTTGCCTGAGAATGTTGAATATATGGCTCGTAGGAAGCTTCGGCAACTACGGCACACTGGCACGGTACGCGACTATGTCAAGCAGTTTTCAGCTTTGATGTTGGACATCAAGGACATGTCAGAGAAGGACAAGCTCTTCTATTTCTTAGAAGGATTGAAGCCTTGGGCACAGACAGAGTTGCAGAGGCAACGTGTCCAAGACCTACCATCGGCTCAGGCCGCCGCGGAACGGTTGACGGATTATACGACCGCAACCGAGCTTGACAAGAAGAAGACCACAGGGGGCAGTGGTAAGCCAGCATATAATAACAAGGGTAAGAACCACGTTGGGGAAAGGAAGAATAGTTATGGTGCAGGGCCGAAGGGCGGCCAAGCTTCGACTTCAGGACAGAGACCGGCACTGAGATGTTTCCTTTGTTCTGGACCTCATAGAGTTGCAGTGTGTCCTCAAAGGCAGGTGTTGAATGCTATTCAAGCCGCAACGCAAGGGCAGAATCCTGGTCAAGGCCAAAGTGCTGAAGAGTCAGCAGAGGAGGAGGAAGAGACCAGGATGGGTGCTCTTCGCCTACTGAATGCGCTAAAAGGGCAGGCGCATGGCTCAGTGTCCGACAAGTCAGCCGCGCCAAAGGGATTGATGTTTGTTGACGTCAAGATCAATGGTAAAGCCACCAGAGCAATGATTGACACAGGAGCCACCCATAATTTTGTTGCTCAGAATGAAGCTACACGACTCGGGTTGAAGTTGGTGAAGGACCAGAGTCGCATCAAAGCCGTGAATTCGGAGGCACGACCGATTCATGGCATTGCTAAAGATGTACCCATTGAGATGGGAAAATGGTCTGGGAGGACCAATGTGATGGCCATTCCTATGGACGACTTTCAGGTGATTTTAGGAATGGAATTCTTGCATGGAGCAAGGGCGGTACCTATGCCATACTTAGAGACTCTTTGTATGCTTGGAGATAAGCCGTGTATGATCAATGCTGTCAACACAAAGACTCGTGGTGACAAGATGATTTCTGCAATCCAGCTTGAGAAGGGATTGAGAAAGGGAGAGACTACATACTTGGCCGCTATGAAGATGGAGACCTCAGGTGCAGACCTACAACCTGTACCAGCCAAGATAGAGAAGTTACTTGGAGAATATGCAGATGTTATGCCCCAAGATCTCCCCAAGACTTTACCTCCACGCAGAGCCATAGATCATCAGATTGAGTTGACTCCAGGAGCTAAGCCACCAGCGAGAGCTCCGTATCGTATGGCACCGCCCGAATTGGCAGAACTAAGGAAGCAGTTAGATGGACTTTTGGAAGCGGGCTTTATCCGACCTTCCAAAGCACCTTTTGGAGCTCCAGTGTTGTTCCAGAAGAAACATGATGGGAGCCTTCGGCTTTGTGTTGATTATAGGGCTCTGAACAAGGTGACCGTTCGGAACAAGTACCCTATACCACTGATAGCGGACCTATTCGACCAGTTGGGGTCGGCAAAGTACTTCACCAAGCTTGACTTGCGTTCGGGGTACTATCAAGTTCGCATTGCTGAGGGAGATGAGCCGAAGACTACATGTGTTACCAGGTATGGTGCTTTCGAATACTTAGTAATGCCATTTGGTTTGACTAATGCTCCAGCAACATTTTGTACACTAATGAATGAAATCTTCCATGAGTACCTGGATAAATTTGTAGTGGTGTATCTAGACGACATTGTAATCTATAGCCAGACGTTGGAGGAACATGTACGGCATCTTCGTCTAGTATTTGAGCTACTCAGGAAGAACCAGTTGTATGTGAAGAAAGAGAAGTGTTCTTTTGCACAAGAGCAGATCGGGTTTCTAGGTCATGTCATAGGCGCTGGGTGTATCCAGATGGAGATGGAGAAAGTTCGGGCCATCCGGGAGTGGAAGGTCCCCGGGACGATCACTGAGTTACGATCGTTCCTAGGACTTGTGAATTACTATCGCAAGTTCATTCAAGGATACTCAGCACGAGCGGCTCCATTGACAGACCTATTGAAGAAGAGCAGACCATGGGGTTGGTCAGATGAGTGCCAGAAGGCTTTTGAAGATTTGAAGCATCAGGTTATTCAAGATCCAGTGTTAGCATTGCCTGACCTTCAGAAGCCATTCGAGGTGCACACAGATGCCTCCGACTATGCACTCGGTGGGGTGCTGGTGCAGGAGGATCACCCGGTCGCATATGAGAGCCGGAAGCTTTCAGAGGCTGAACGGCGCTACACGGCTCAGGAGAAGGAGTTACTTGCCATTGTTCATTGTCTTCGTGTGTGGAGACACTACTTACTTGGGTCGAAGTTCATAGTCAGGACAGACAATGCTGCTGCATCCCATTTCCTGACACAGAAGAAGCTTACTTCCAAGCAGGCACGCTGGCAGGAGCTATTAGCCGAGTTTGACCTGGTGCTAGAGTACAAGCCTGGAAAGATGAACAATGTCGCAGATGCGCTGAGCCGAAAGGCAGAGCTTGCTGCCTTAGTAAAAGATGGGCACCTGGGCGTGTCCATACTGAATGACACCATGAAGGGCAGGATTCGTGCCGGCCTGCAGAGTGATCCACAGGCCAAAACCTTGTTTGCCATGGTGAAGGGAGGGCGATCCACTCGGTTTTATGTGAAGAATGATCTGTTGTACACAACGGGTGGTCGCTTGTATGTGCCAAGCTCCGCGCAGTTGAGAAGGGAGCTGATTGGTGAGTGTCATGATACTCTATGGGCGGGGCATCCTGGAGGTCATCGCACTTATGCCCTACTGGAGAGGGCTTATTACTGGCCGGGAATGAGGGAGCAAGTTCATGATTATGTCAGGACTTGTCTTATATGTCAGCAGGATAAGGTGTTGAGGGATAGACCGTTCGGACTTTTGGAGCCATTACCAGTGCCGAAGAAACCGTGGGAGAGTGTATCCATGGACTTTATATCTGGCTTGCCAAAAGTGGGGGAGTATTCATCCATCTTGGTGGTGGTAGATCGGTTTTCCAAGTATGCTACTTTTATTCCTGCACCGGTGAATGTCACAGCAGAGGAGACAGCCTTCCTGTTTCTTAAGCATGTAGTGAAGTACTGGGGAGTACCACAGAACATTGTAAGTGACAGGGACACAAAGTTTACAGGGAGATTCTGGACAGAATTGTTTAAACTCTTGGGGTCTCAGCTGAACTTCTCCACAACCAATCACCCTCAGACCGACGGCCAGACTGAGCGTTTCAACGCTCTTCTTGAAGAGTACTTGAGGCACTTTGTGGGTGCCAACCAGCGGAACTGGGTGAACCTTCTTGACGTAGCTCAGTTTTGCTTCAACTTACAAGAGAGCTCTGCGACTAGCAAGAGCCCTTTTGAGCTGGTTACAGGGCAACAACCGTCAACACCCCACACGGTTGTAGCAGGATACGCAGGTAGCAGCCCAAGAGCTTATACTTTTGCTAAGGAATGGCAGAAAAATGCAGAGATTGCACGAGCATATCTGGAGAAGGCATCAAAGAGGATGAAGAAGTGGGCAGATGAGAAGAGGAGACCGCACAACTTCAGAGTGGGAGACTTAGTGTTTGTGAAGCTACACAGGGATAACTCTCATTTCATCAAGAAGTTGCACAAGGGACTGGTCAGGAAGTATGAGGGGCCATTTCCTATCATTGCACGGGTCGGGAATGTTTCATTCAAGGTGCAGTTGCCCAAGTGGATGCGGAGACTTCATCCTGTCTTCCATGTTAGTAATCTGAAGCCGTACCATCCAGACCTGGAAGACCCCAATAGGAATGTGTCGAAGAGATCCAACCCAAACCCAGCACTGGTGCCAGCTAGGAAGGTGGAGTATATTGTAGCAGATAGGCGTGCAGAGAACCATCCGAGCAGATCAGCCGAAGCAGAGTACTTAGTGAAGTGGAGGGGCCTACCAGAAGCCGAAGCCAGTTGGGAGCGTGCCAGTTTCTTAGTGGAGAATGCAGACAAGATTGAAGAGTACCTGGCAGCTAAGTCGACGAGGTCGTCGACCGTCTAAGTGGGGGCGTGTGTCACGATCACTTGTCCAGCGCTGTACGCATGGCCGTGATCCGTGTCCTGTACATATGTAGTGTCTAGTCATAGTCTAGAATGTACTTAGGACCTTTTTGTATATGCATTGATATGCAGAGTCCAGTCATGTATATTCATAGGATAGCTTGTTGTCCAAGAGTTGTAAGGATGAATATTCAAGCGTTAGAATGAATATTCATCCACCGGGCCAAAAAGAGTATGATTGGTCTTTTGTTTTGATGTTTCCTTTTGTAAAAGTTAAAAAAGTAAATTATCTACCTTGTAGGGGAGGTAGCCTCTACAATCGAGTGGGAGAACCTTGAAGCTTAGAAAGGGCACATTCTTGTGAAGCTTACTCTCCTAGTGTTAGAATAGGAGATAGTGTCCTTGTCCCGTACTTGTATATTCAGTTGGCATATTAATAATATTCACTTTGTTGCTTTGCCTTGTTCCTTGCAGAATTTGAAGCTTCATTAATATTCGACTAACTGGCTGACTAGTGTACGTAACTTTGACTATAAAACACTAGTGCCGCACGGGCGTGACTAGCAATAGAAACGTCCCGTGACACTAGGGACCTTGTGGATCCTAATTCAACCAAAGGAAATGAATTCTTTAACTTGAATTCTGAACTAACAGAGCTTACAGCAAAGCCTAATTTAGCTGACCTCTTTCCTTCACTACGTTGGCTAGACCCACAAGGCTTAAGAAAACAGACCCAAGAGAAACTAAGGCTCGTACTCGAAATTGTTGGTAGCTTCGTAGAGGAACGTCGCCGCTGCCGGATGGACATGGATGTACAAGATAACTCGCAACAAAACAACAAGGACAAGGATTTCTTGGATGTGTTGATGGAATTTGAAGGCAATGGAAAGGATGAACCAACTAAAATCTCTGACAAAAATCTCAATATGTTGATACTAGTGAGCTAGCTAGATAATTGCTTACTGATCTTATATTTATCACACATGTAATAGTATCAAACATTGTATATTTATGTATGTATGTTGTGTTTGAATGCAGGAATTATTTATGGTAGCTACGGAGACAACAAATAGTTCAGTAGAGTGGGCGATGACGGAGCTCCTCCGCAAACCAGAGGCAATGAAGAAGATCAGAGCTGAGATTGCCCAAATTGTGGGTCATGACAGAAAGATTGAAGAGAGTGACATTGAAGATTTACCCTATCTCGGTGCAGTGATTAAGGAGACGTTAAGGTTACATCCACCGGTTCCATTACTAATACCTCGCAGTGTGGTAAAAGATACAGAATTGATTGGGTATTTGGTACCTAAGGGAACTCAGGTGTTCGTCAATGTATGGGGAATCGGAAGGGACCCAGCTTCATGGGATGATCCATTGTCGTTCAAGCCGGAACGCTTCTTAGGATCCAATGTTGATTATCGTGGACAAAATTTTGAGTATCTACCATTTGGAGCTGGGCGACGAATCTGTCCAGGGCTCCCTCTAGCCCACCAAATGATTCATCTCGTTGTAGGATCATTGATCCAATCTTTTGATTGGGTTCTTGAAAGTGGAGTCACTCCAGAGACCATGGATNATCTCGAGTACGTGTTCCTGATCCACGATGCTATGGAGGGGCCAGAGACGGAAAGGAGCTTGAGAACTTCCTTTTCGACATGGAACAGTACTTTAGGGCTGTTAGGCCCGTCACGGAAGAGGCGAAGGTGTCCACGGCCACCATGTACTTGACGGGTGATGCAAAACTATGGTGGAGGACACGTTATGAAGAGATTCAGGCTGGTAGGGTGGCTATAGAAACGTGGGAGGACCTTAAGAGAGAGCTTAAGGCCCAGTTCTTGCCCGAGAATGTTGAATATATGGCTCGTAGGAAGCTTCGGCAACTACGGCACACCGGCACGGTGCGCGACTATGTCAAGCAGTTTTCAGCTTTGATGTTGGACATCAAGGATATGTCAGAGAAGGACAAGCTCTTCTATTTCTTAGAAGGATTGAAGCCTTGGGCACAGACAGAGTTGCATAGGCAACGTGTCCAAGTCCTACCATTGGCTCAGGCCGTATCAGAACGTTTGACGGATTATACTACCGCCACCGAGCTTGACAAGAAGAATACCACTGGGTGTAGTGGTAAGCCAGCATATAATAACAATGGTAAGAACCAGGTTGGTGAAAGAAAGAATAGTTATGGTGCGGGGCCGAAGGGCGGCCAAGCTTCGACTTCAGGACAGAGACCAGCATTGAGATGTTTCCTTTGTGCTGGACCGCATAGAGTGGCAGTATGTCCTCAAAGACAGGCGTTGAATGCTATTCAAGCCGCATCACAAGGACAGACTCCTAGTCAAGGCCAGAATGGTGAGGAGTCAGCAGAAGAGGAGGAAGAGACCAGGATGGGCGCTCTTCGCCTATTGAATACGCTAAAGGGGCAGGCACATGAGCCAGTGTCCGACAAGTCAGCCGCACCAAAGGGATTGATGTTTGTTGATGTCAAGATCAATGGTAAAGCCACCAGGGCAATGATTGATACAGGAGCCACCCATAATTTTGTTGCTCAGAATGAAGCTACACGACTTGGGTTGAAGTTGGTGAAGGACCAGAGTCTCATCAAAGCCGTGAATTCGGAGGCACGACTGATTCATTGCATTGCCAAAGATGTACCCATTGAGATGGGAAAATGGTCTGGGAGGACCAATGTGATGGCCATTCCTATGGATGACTTTCAGTTGATTTTGGGAATGGAATTCTTGCATGGAGCAAGGGCGGTACCTATGCCATACTTAGAGACTCTTTGTATGCTTGGAGATAAGCCGTGTATGATCAATGCTGTCAACACAAAGACTCGTGGTGACAAGATGATTTCTGCAATCCAGCTCGAGAAGGGATTGAGGAAGGGATAGACTACATACCTGGCTGCTATAAAGATGGAGACTGCAGGTGTGGACCTACAACCTGTGCCAGCCAGGATAGAGAAGTTACTTGGTGAGTATGCAGATGTTATGCCCCAAGATCTCCCCAAGACTTTACCTCCACGCAGAGCTATAGATCATCAAATTGAGTTGACTCCGGGAGCTAAGCCACTAGCTAGAGCTCCGTATCGTATGGCACCGCCCGAATTGGCAGAACTAAGGAAGCAGTTAGATGGACTTTTGGAAGCGGGCTTTATTCGACCTTCCAAAGCACCTTTTGGAGCTCCAGTGTTGTTCCAGAAGAAACATGATGGGAGCCTTCGGCTTTATGTTGATTATAGGGCTCTGAACAAGGTGACCGTTCGGAACAAGTACCCTATACCACTGATAGCGGACCTATTCGACCAGTTGGGGTCGGCAAAGTACTTCACCAAGCTTGACTTGCGTTCGGGGTACTACCAAGTTTGCATTGCTAAGGGAGATGAGCCGAAGACTACATGTGTTACCAGGTATGGTGCTTTTGAATATTTAGTAATGCCATTTGGTTTGACTAATGCTCCAGCAACATTTTGTACACTAATGAATGAGATCTTCCATGAATACCTGGATAAATTTGTAGTGGTGTATCTAGACGACATTGTAATCTATAGCCAGACATTGGAGGAACATGTACGGCATCTTCGTCTAGTATTTGAGCTACTCAGGAAGAACCAGTTGTATGTGAAGAAAGAGAAGTGTTCTTTTGCACAAGAGCAGATCGGGTTTCTGGGTCATGTCATAGGTGCTGGGCGTATCCAGATGGAGATGGAGAAAGTTCGGGCCATCCGGGAGTGGAAGGTCCCCGGGACGATCACTGAGTTACGATCGTTCCTAGGACTTGTGAATTACTATCGCAAGTTCATTCAAGGATACTCAGCACGAGCGGCTCCATTGATTGACCTATTGAAGAAGAGCAGACCATGGGGTTGGTCAGACGAGTGCCAGAAGGCTTTTGAAGATTTTAAGCATCAGGTTATTCAAGATCCAGTGTTAGCATTGCCTGACCTTCAGAAGCCATTCGAGGTGCACACAGATTCCTCCGACTATGCACTCGGTGGGGTGTTGGTGCAGGAGGATCACCCAGTTGCATACGAGAGCCGAAAGCTTTCAGAAGCTGAACGGCGCTACACGGCTCAGGAGAAGGAGTTACTTGCCATTGTTCATTGTATTCGAGTGTGGAGACACTACTTACTTGGGTCGAATTTCATAGTCAGGACAGACAATGCTGCTGCATCCCATTTCCTGACACAGAAGAAGCTTACTTCCAAGCAGGCACGTTGGCAGGAGCTATTAGCCGAGTTTGACCTGGTGCTAGAGTACAAGCCTGGAAAGATGAACAATGTCGCAGACGCACTGAGCCGAAAGGCAGAGCTTGCTGCCTTAGTAAAAGATGGGCACAAGGGCTTGTCCGTACTGAATGACACCATGAAGGGCAGGATTCGTGCCGGCCTGCAAAGTGATCCACAGGCCAAAACCTTGTTTGCCATGGTGAAGGGAGGGCGATCCACTCGGTTTTATGTGAAGGATGATCTGTTGTACACAAC
>MVGT01003752.1:3597-19855 GCA_002174775.1 Macleaya cordata | reverse complement strand
CAATACACAGAGAGTTCCGGATGCAAGACCGAGTCTGATGAGGTGCTATTTCTTCCGTTCTTGATGATGAGAGAGTTTTGCACGGAGGATACGCTTGACTCTTGACACAAATAGCCCTCCATTTGATCGAGTTGTTCTATCATGAATATTGACAAACCTTGGGGACCTTTCAATCTGCAAATTAGTTTTTGCAAATGTTATTTAGATTTTTCAGCGTAAAATAATTGATGAGGGAGGACGGAAAGTTTTTAAATAAGGAAAGAAAGGCAAAATTGACAATAATAAAAATCAAAAGACACATACGAGTTAGAAAAAAAGATTAAAATATTAATAAATAATAAATAAAAAAGACTAAACAGTGAAAAAGAAAAAACAAAAGAGGTTTTAGATAAAATAAAGATAGCTGGGATCAAACTATAGTAATACTTATGAAAAAAAAACTATTAGATGACCGTTTTCTCTATATATATTGCTAGTTTTAGAGCCCGTGCTAAGCATGAGCAATTGTTTTCAAAAAAATTATACTTTTGATATATTTTAATAATTTTTAGTATGTCAATTTTTTTTAATAATTTAATTTAATTAACTAATGTTAGGAAAAAAATATTTGTTTCTTTAAATTGAAATTATAGAAATAAGAAAGATTTTGTGAAACTTAATTAATTTTTAGCAATATATATTTTATTTTGTATTGGATTTTGAAAAAAATTAAAATAAATAATATATATATTAAGTATTATATTAATTAATGCCAAAACGTGAGTGCAGAAAAACAATGCAAATGTGATTCATTTATGTGGTTTAATCAAACTGCTTAGTAATTTAAAATTATTTCTTTGATATTGTGCTTATGGTCGGCAATTATTAACATTTATTTTAACTAATTTTAGAAAATTAGGATTATAATTAGTAATATCATTTTTTTTAGAGAAATTAGTACTACTCATTGTGACAGCATATGATCATTTAGATTCAGTACTTGCGGTTAATTTGTGTAAAACTAATACATAATATTGGTAAGGCATCTCACTCCCATGCGGAAGGCACTCATGTAATGTTTAACCTATTAAAAAAAAAATTAACATCTGAATGTATTTGACATAAGGTCAGAAATGCATATAATATCTAGCAAAAAAAAGAAGAAGCTAAGAACAACAAATTAAAGTTGGAAAGAAAAAGGTTATTGTATTAAAGAAAATTAAGTGATACGAATAACCACTACTTTCTTAAGCCAAGATGACCACGTCATCCAACTCTGACTGCTTGAAAGAGGATCTTTGCTTCCATGTGCAACCTAATTAAACCACTGAAGAAATTAATCAAGAGCATAACACTTCAAGATAACCTAGTTAACACTAACCTTGCTTTCTTCTTCATCTTTTTCTTTTTTATCAATTAAGTTGATCAGATGATATTTATATTGAATAATTGATTGAGAGAATATACAAAAGGAAATTTTTTTATTATTGATAAATACTGAAAGAATATAATAAAACAAAATAAGAGAAAAATTATATTCAAAGAGACATACAATGTCAAAAACAACCTATCGATTGAAAGGTGTAGGATCCGCGAAATTTTTTTTTCCTTCGACCGCAAATGACAGAAGAGAAACGGTTTATCGTATTTCTAAATGGGGGTGGAATCGTCTAATGTACTTATGTAGTCGCCAATTGATTAATCTAGGAATTAGGACCCAAATTTGAAAAATCGTTTGTTTTAGCATAAAACTTGGCGATTTTTTGTCTAGTCTAGTCTACATAGAGACATTCTTGGTAAGAGAATCCAGGTATGGGTCGGGAAGGTGTTAAGTATGAAAGGTCCATGTTTTATGTTTGTCGAATTTCGTGTCAACAGTTAACTCAAGATGGTCTTTTGTAAATCTGAGTTAGAGTCTTGGTTCACATTGGTTGAATGAAATCTACAAAGTCTCCGAAAAACTCGACTCACCATCGGAAGACATCCTATGATGGTAAGTGACTTAGAAAAACTAAGTACCATAGGTGGTTAGATTATTAAGAGTGTTTCCCACACTTTTGTATTGATTAAAATGTGTTTTAAAAGATAAAATCTGAATTTGGACAGTTTTGGTTTCGAAACCAAGAAGCTTGGTTTCGAAATCAACTATGCTAATGGTTGTTTTTAACAGGAAAACGTTAGTTTCGAAATCAACCTCAGTTTGATTTCGAAACCAAACTATATCTAATGACAGATGAAGTTTGGTTTCGAAACTAAATAGTTTGGTTTCGAAACCAAAGCCTCATCTATCATCAGATGAAGTTTGATTTCGAAACCAGCTGGCTTGATTTCGAAACTAAAAGACAGAAACCATCACAGATCATTTTTGGTTTCGAAACCAAAGCAGGTCAGTTTCGAAACCCCCTGCTAGTTTTGAAACCAACTGACTTGGTTTCGAAACCATCCCCTAGATTCATTTTTGCAAGTGCGATTTTATGAGCTGTAAAGTAACTTTTTAGCACATTATTGCTCATCTCCCTCTAAGCCTTATTTCAGGGAGATAATTGAGCGTGGGAAATATTTCTAAGTGGGATAAGAGGCTCAATGGAATGATATTTCATTTCCAATAATGGTGTTTACCATTAGGCCTAGAACTTATAATTTAGTCTAGGATTGAGCTGGACATCTTCACTATAAATAGGGGTTGAATCTTCAATATTCAATCAACTATTCACCCCTCACCTCAACAAGCTCTTGAGAGTCTTGAAACTCAAAATTCTTAGTTCTCAAGATTGTTGAACTTGGTTCAAATCCTTCCCATTTTAAACCAAAAACTCGGTGCTATTCCGGTGGTGGAGCTTGGAAGTATCAAGCTAGTTGTGATACTTGAAGAGTCAAGTATTGGTTCAAGGTGCGGGACTTGCGGAGGTCAAGTTGGAGACGCATCATCGTTTACTGAAAGGCAAATTCGTGGAGTTTGAATTTGTTGAAGAACTGTACACCGTAGCTGTTGGAGCATAGAGGGAGTCGTAATTCGTGTCCATCGAGTGGTAAATCGGTTTGTAAGTTTTTATTTCTTTTAGTGGATTCTTTTCTGGACTAGGTCCCGAGGTTTTTCCCAGTTTGGGTTTCCTCGTAAACAAAATCTCTTGTGCATATCTTAATATTTGTTATGAGATTGAAATATTCGATTCTTGTTTCCGTATGTTAAGAATCAAATAAGTCAATACTCTTGATTAGAGATTTTAGTTTCACTCTTTATCACCAACTTAGTTTTTATTTGGTGATTGTGTAATCCTTAACCTTAGTCACATTGACATATGGTTATTCCAACTAAAACCGTCAGGCCTTTAGACTTTCAAAGTACCCGACAACCGCCCGATCATGAGATCGACTTCTACTTTACAACTAAGGGTGCTTGGATGGAATTTTATGATTAAAAATTATTACATTACGCTATAAAAGTGTGTACAAGAAAAGTAAGTTCAAGCCCCTCTAGTATATGTTTCATGCAATTGAAGTTTTGAGGTAAAAAGAAAAAAAACACTCACGTAAGCTCAAATCTACGTATCGCAGAATTGCAAACAGACTTTCCTTTATTTACAAAAAAGTAATGTTGGCCGCAAACTTCTATTAACATCCAACAAGAAAACAAGAGGATTCATCATGACTATGCACACCTGGAAGCACAACGAACTAATCTTGCAAAGAAGTGTAAATGAACTCTGGGCCATTCACACAAGAGGTGGAATAAATGTGATCATAAGTTATATATGGGAATACTAGGGCCTACAGACGTGCTTTAAATATATTTGGCTAACTGGGAAGCCACGTGTACGCACTCATGGTATATGAGTAGTTAAATGATGACATGTACAAATCAGTTATACATGTGACCCAACTGGGATTTCTTCGATGACACGCATAAATTGGGATACACGTTGCAACAAGATGTTCTTTCTTTTGAAAAAATAAATGACATGTCTTAGGGAAGATCTAGAAGTCCTAACTAGAATTTCTAATCCCTAATGTTAATCACGATCCAAATTTCAAATGCAAATGCTTCGACTAAGTGACATACTTTAGGGAAGATCCAGAGTCCTAACTAGGATTTCTAATCACTAGCGTTAAGCATGATCTAAAGTCTAATGCAAATGCCTTGGTTAAGTGATAGGCTTTAGGGAAGATCTAGAGTCCTAAATAGGATTTCTGATCCCTAGCGTTAAGCATGATCTAAATTCTAATGCAAAATGATCATGCTTTAGGGAAGATCTAGAGTCATAACTAAGATTTCTAATCCCTAGCGTTAAGCATGATCCAAAACTTAATGCAAAATGATGATTATGTGATATGCATTAGGGAAGATCTAGATTCCTAACTAGGATTTCTAATCCCTAGCGTTAAGCATGATCCAAAATCTAATTGAAAATGATTATGTGATATGCTTTAGGGAAGATCTAGAGTCATAACTAGGATTTATAATCTCTAGCATTAAGCATGATTTAAAATCTAATGCAAAAAGATCTGATTAGTAGAAAATATTGTTTCTTTTTTTGTTTTGCAAATCTTTATTATTGCAAAGGTGGGGCTAGTCTAAGAATTAACCCAACTAATCGAGTGTGCAAGACCATCGATCTGGCGTAGGCACGCATGCCACACTTAGGAGTGCTAGTCCATGGTGGTCACATTTTGACGAGTTTAGGTAAATTCCTAGCCAAATCTCGAAATTAACACATAACCCTAATTTATAATGCATTTTTTAAACTAAGGAGCCTAACTTAGATTAACTAATCTAAGAGACAGAAACCTAGTCCAATTTTATTAGCTTGGTTAGGATTTTGAATTAGGGTTTTAGGCATATCCAAGCCTAAAAGAGAAAGGTGGGCCTATGCCAAGATGTGTTCTTGCAAGGCCCACACAAGGAAATAGGTTTACGAAACCCAATTACAAGAAATGAGTTTAAAAAACACAAAACAAGCCCAACATCCCACCAAATGTAGAGTGGGCTTGTTTGAGAATGGGTTTGCCAAGCTCATAAAGCTTATTTAAAGTTTTATTCTCCTTATTGATTTCTAAGGCACACCATCAAAAGTGACAAGTTTCAAATGTAAACCCTAGGGTTTCACCTAAAACTAAGGTTGATATACTTCAATTTAAACCAACAAAATAAAATATTAATCTGAAATTAGCAAAATAAGTATTTCCTACTCGTCAAACATTCACTTAGGCATTTCATCGAACACATTTAAGGTGTGTGTTCAAACTATCATAACTTCCTCATTTCACAACATTTTTAAGTCATTCTTGAGCCCATTTTGTATATTTTTTCATGTTCTACAAGATTACTTTTTTACATTTTCCATTTCATGCCTTTATGAAAAGATTCAAGCACGTTTTCTGTCTCTTTTTATGGGGTAGTGACTTGAAAATCAACCATGGTTAAATGGTTGATATTCTTACTAAACAAGTCATTTTTGGCACTAAACATGAATTTCATGTAAAATAAGGCATTATTTTCTGATGTAATATTATTTAAGAGGCTAAAAAAACTACATTTTATTTCATGACATATAAACATTACCTAAACTAGCACTTATCTAAAAATAATACTCAAGGATTCATATATGTTGAAAAATAATGATAAACATCATTAGCAATGTTGTATTTATTCGAGGAAGAGTAACTACCTAGTACATCAAAACAAAACAATAAGATGAGATTCATGAAATGACAACACTTATTTACTTTTTTAAACCACATTATACAACACTTAAAAATATCTCTACAACAATTAAGAAGGGGGTGATGATCACCTACCTATTTTGCTTATGATCTACCAATGAGATAGCGAAGAAAACCCCTTAAACCAAGCCTCCATCAAGCCATGATTATTGTTGATGATAAATGAAAAAAAGGAGTTTACTTTTGAAAAGTAAAGTGATTTACTACTAACTCTCTCTCTCTAAACCAAACTCAAGATGAGAAAAAAACTCAATTAATTTGAGTTCCTCCTATCATGAGTGAGATTTAATGATGTTAGATCAAGATTAGTAGGATTAGGTGAGGTGTGTGGTTTCGATGACGATGGATTAATGGTAAAGATGAAGTGTAGGGTCAAGATCTAATAAAAATAGATTTGTTATCTCATAATCTCTACCACTTAAATGAAAATAAATTTTCACTCAAAATGGATAAACACTCACACATTCTTACATTAGATCTACTTCCCTCCTTTTTTACTTGAATCTCATTCAGGTTCAAACTCAAAGCTGGCTATTGAATGCATCTAATCTAACCTAATGAATGCTTCTCAAATGAAAACTATTCAATGCCCCCCTAACTAATGCAATCTTAAGCTATTGAATGCCCTCTTACTTAAGATCTATTGAATGCTCCTAAGAGATCTCTTGAATGCCTTTCTAAATGCTAGAGATCTCCTCTATTTATGGAAAGCCATTGGAATATCCCCAGAATATTCTAACGGTTCTCCCCCCTTTTGAAAATTGGTTCTGGGTTTGTTCTAACTCTGATTTTGGTTCTGATTTTTTTATTTTAAACTCAAATTAAGTCCAATTTCTCTCAAATTTTTGAAATTTTTTGATCTTGAACATCAATTAAGGACTAAGTTTTAGTTAAACCCGAAGAACCCTACAGTGGTCAAATTAATGCCAAATTAGAAATATTTTTAGGGATTCTCACCCAATCCTTCAATTTGAGCTAAATTAAACTCAATAAAGTTAAATTGACTCAAGTGAGGACTCAATTGAGTTGAGTCAAGGGTCAATGAACCTTGATGTGGTCCAATTAAAGTCAATAAGGCCCGATTTGGGCCAAATTGGGCCAAATTGAGTTAGGGGAGCACCAAATTGAGTTGGTGCAATGATTGATTGGGTTAAATTAGAGGTGGTTGAGGCTTGATCTGGCAGTTCACACCAAATTTTGGATGCTTAGCGTTCAGGGGTAAAAATTGGTGTCTACAGTTTGCCCCTCTGCGCCAGAGGTTCTCGTAACCGAATGGCGGAGCTGTGGCACCGAATTTGTGCTCCCGAGTGCCTTCGCAAAAAGCGTGTATTTCTTTGACTTTCACCTAACGCACTCTCTTGGAATTAGGTGGGTGTGGTCGGCGAATCAAAAGCCTAACTAGGCAACTACTTGCCTTGGGTCAACTAAGTATACTCCATTGGTCCTTAGCGCCACGTGGGTCTTCCGAGATCCCAAGTCACAACGAGACATTTCCTTGGGTGTCTACTCAGTAACAGGTGCGCAATTGGGCATGTGATTTGGAGAAGTTTAACTTTGAAAATAATTTTTAATTTTGGTGGTTTTTAAGAGGAGATCATCTGGGCTTTCATATTTGCATTGGAAACAATTTACACAACTCAATTATTCGATTCTTCAGTCTTCATCTTAAAGCTATGGACAACTTGCTCTTGTACTGATTTTGAATTTTGGCTTTCTTGATTTTGCCACTTTAGCTTCTTTATGATGATTCTGACTTTGATTAATTAATCTTGACCCTTGATAGACGAATGTGGGTTTACGCTTCAACTTTGCTCATTGGGGAATGACCAACTTCGTTGTTGTTGCCTTTGTCCCCCTTGGACTTTAATGCTATGCGCTCTAGAGCTTTTGGACAATCTTTTATTGGCTTGGTGATTGGAGGGTCTGTTCTATGTTAGCTTCACTTTGTAACTTCTCGACTGGCTGAAAGACTTTTTAAGAAAGGCCATCTCTCATCTTAAAAGGCTCTTTAAGCTTCAACATTCCTTGTGGCTATTTTTCTCCAACATTTAGCTTTGGCTCTTTGTTTTGAAGCTTTTCACAAAGCTTTAAGTAATTCATCTGAGGAGTGAGCTTCATGTTCTCCTGCATGGATGAGAAAGGTTGGTACCCCAAATTATACGGAGCGCCCTCCAGACCTCGGCCAACCAGTAGGTTCACAACTCTCGGTTGATTTTGCTGGAAGTACCGAACCCTACCTTCTTGCGATACCTCAACTGAATTTTGAATGTTCTGTATTCCTTGGAAGTGAATTCCCTTTTATAAGTTTTGACTTCTTCTACCACTGATGTTTCTACATATGTTTTCAAGAATTGACAATTATCTGATTTAGGTGGCCCGCCTTTATTGCTTAGAGCTCCTTCAGCGAATGGGTGGCCTAGAGATACTTGTATCAAATTTGGTTAGAGAATAGTCTAACCACTTGGCTAGCCTCCACATCTATAGATAGGCGAATGTAGGGCTCCAAGAAGAAAACGATCGCCTCAAGAGTGAGCTGGCAGGTGATGGCGCAGAAGATGATAGTGGGACTCTGACTGCTTCATGCTCTAGAGGTGAAACGAGTAGGAGAACTCGTCGGCGCACAAGGAGTTCTCCTGAGGAGTGATTATCAAGTCCCTTTTTCACTTTAGCAATGGCATAAAAATGCTTTTATGTAATTAGCTCTTACATTATTGAACTTTACTTGAATGAAAAACACTTATTCTTTGGGAATTTGCTTAAGCTGCCTAACTAAGACCATAGAAAGCATGGCTATAGCATCCTATGGTTTCGTCCTCATCAGCTCCCAAAAAAATAAGGTTTTCAAAAGCAAAACATTTTTTGGCGGTTTTGAAATTTATTTGGGAAAATAAATTAGAAAACCATTTTCTTTTTCTTTTTATTAAGAAATCGGTTATCATACCCAACCTACACGTAACCGATGATAATTGATTCGGAGTGCTAGATTTGAGTGGATAGGCCGTTTGTCTTTCTCTGATAAGTCCTCTTATGCTTCCTTTCCTTATCAAACTCTGCCCATTTAGCAAGATTGTTACCGGCTTATGCCAAGGTTGGGAAGTAGCTTTGACTTTGTTGTCTTTGAAGGCATCATTCTTCCATGTAGGGATGGTTACAAAAGCTTATATTGTAGCTCGCACCACTTTCACGCTCTTGTCTTCTTCGTGACACCATGAAACCCACAAACAACGATCAAATTTCTCAAGTCTTGATTTTTCTCACTACTTTTTTCTATTTTTGAATTTTTTATCTTCTTCATTTTTTGGAGACCACTACTCTTCTTCTCTTGTAAGGACTCATGTTGCTTACAAGACTCCTAGGGGGCTTTTAGGTTATAGCGTGGCTTAGGTTAAGCTAGAAAGAAAGGATAAAAGGCACAAAATTTGAAAGTCTATTCATTAAACCCCTAATTTATATACTTTGGTTTTTAACATTTTTATGCTTGGATTTTTGTGTTTTCTATTTTGTTGGATTTTTTTAAACTTTTTGGATTTTTGAGATTTTTGATTTTTTGGATTTTGGATTTCTAATTTTTTTGGATTTTGGATTTCTGATTTTTTTCAATTTTGGATTTTTGATCTTTTCGGATTTTGGATTTCTTATATTTTTTGAATTTTGGGTTTCTGATTTTTTTGGGTTTTGGAGCCCCTAACAAGGGGTGGGATTTTTTTTATTTTCTGACCAAAATTTTCTATGTACAAAGGAAGGTTTCATGCCCAAATTGTCTTATAGTTGATATGAGCTTTCTATTGGGCCATTTCTGGGATTATATAGTCGTCCAAGAATTGCCCCTAGTTTTGAGCCACTGTCGGCTTCACTTGCCCCTAGTTTAGGAGTTGACCAATTTTCTCAAGCGTAGTATCTCTTGAGTTGATCGTTGTTTGTGCGCCTCTGGTGTTCGATTCCATCAAGATCCGTCAATTGAACAACCTTACCAGGGAGGATCTTCTTTATGATAAATGGGCCTTCCTAGTTTGACCTGAACTTGCCCCTGGGGTCAGTCTGTAGGACCGGCCGTTTCACTAGATCCCCCTTCTTTAAGATCTCTTGGACCAACTTTCTTATTGAAGGCACGAGTTATCCTATGTTGGTAAGCTTATGAGTGGCAGGTTTCTTTTCTTTGTTTTCATCAATGAAGTTCAACTCATCTAGCCTGGATTGAATCCATTCAGCTTCGTCCTCGTTGCCTTCTTTAAGCACCCAAAAAGTTGGGATTTTCACCTCAAATAGGAGTACGCCCTCCATGCCATATATAAGTGAAAAAGGAGTTGCTCTAGTTGTTGTGCGTATCGAAGTTCGATATGTCCGTAGTGCATATGGCAACTTCTCTCTTTAATCTTTGTAGGTTACAGTCATCTTTTTCAAGATTTTTACCAATGTATTGTTGGCAGTCTCTACTGCACCATTTGTCTGTGGCCTATGAGGGGATGAATTGTGGTGCTTAATCTTGTAATGGTCGAACAATTGACAAATTTTTGATCCGCCAAAGTTAGTCCTGTTATCAGTGATGATCTCATAAGGCACCCCATATCGACAAATGATGTGATTTTGAATGAACCTTGCTCTGGGACCTTCCTTGATGCTTTTGCATAAAAAAGTTTCTCCCATTTTCTAAAGTAGTTGATTGCCACAATAATGAAGATGTGACCACTAGATGATGATGGTTTCACCTTTCCAACTATATCAATTCCCCATGTTAAGAAAGGCCAAGGCGATGACATAATGTTCAATTGTGAAGGGGGAGTGTGCATAAGATTTGCATGCACCTGACATTCATGGCATTCTAACACGGATCGGTAGCAGTCCATTATCAGACTAGCCCAAAAATATCCGTACCTAAGGATCTTCTTTGCTAGCATTCGTCTATTCATGTGAGAGCCACATACCCCTGCATGGACTCATAGTGTAAAAATGTCGGACCAGATAGATGATGGTGATAGCATGACAGAAATGGAAAGAATGCTCAGAGTATGCTTAAAAATTTCCTAAAAGAAGACCTAGGGCTGACTATCGAGAAGGTAGTGTTTGAGAAAGTGGCCTCTAGCAACCAACATTAAGAAAACATACTTGCTCCTTTGGTCATACCAAGAAAGCACAAAGCTCGGCTATAAATATGAGAACTAGGGAGGCTGCTCGTATGCACTATCAAGAGCCTGGAAAAACTTACCCAGTATATGACTTTACTGATATTCCTCTAAAACCCCCAGTCAAGAAAGCACCTTCTCAATAATGTTTGACAGATGATAAGGAAGAGCTACGAGAAGAGTGCCATGTGAGACAGAAGGATAAGGCAATTCCTACCCAGCGAAAAATGGTTAATGTCCAACAGAGGTTAAAACGCTTAGAAGGAGGGACTACTTATGATATCGACTCTTGGTATCAATGCTCAGATGAAGAACTCCCACCCGGATTCAAGTACCCAAAAATAAAGCAGTATGATGGGACCAGATCAGCAAAGCCCACATAATCATGTAAATGTGAAACATGAGGCTATTACACGTAAGTGATAGCATGATGGCCCATCTTTTCCAAAGGAGTCTAGTTGGAGACACTTTAGAATGGATAATCGAATTGGACCGATCTAAGTACCAGAAATGGGTCATTTGGGTGATGCATTCAAAAAGCATTTCACGTATGTGACAGATAGTAGAGTTATTAGAAGAAAGCTGGAAGCTCTGCAACAATAGCTTGACGAGTCATTCACTGACTTTATGGCAAAATGGAGAATAAAAGTTAGAAGCATGATTGAAAGCCCTTTTGAGGAAGAGCATATTTCCATCCTCAGAAAAAGCTTGAGTCCAAAATATCAACCGGCTTTGAGTGTTGTTACACCGAAGAGAATTAAGAAATTCATCGAAGCTGCTACAAATGTAGAAGACTCAATGAAGAATGGGTATATACCAACAGTGACTGCAGCCGTAGCTGACTCTAAGGGAAAGAACACACTAACGATGTCTCTTCTCACAACTCTCAAAAGATGCAACATGTCACAGCATAAATCTCCCAAGAGCAAAGGCCATTTCAGATTACAGCACAAGGTAACCAGCAGGCACAAGGGAATCAGCAAGCTCAGGGGAACCATCTTTCCTAAGCCACCCGATATAATCAAAAGGCCCCCAGATGAGAAAAACGTATGGAATTTTCAAAATTAACCTACCCCATGAGTGCACTTTTGCCCATACTACTAGACACAGGTTTGGTGACTCTTATAAGGCCAAAGCCAATGTCAAATCCACCACCTTACTAGCATAACACAAATGAGCACTGTCAATTCCACCAATCGCCTGGTCATCTGACAGATCACAAAGGCTGGAGTCCAAATACCGGTAAATCCAAATGCCCACACAAATCCCTTACTAGTCCATTACTCAGAAGGGCAGCAGATAGTAAACTACATTGAGGTCGAGGAATCAAAGAATCCAATTAGCCGAGTTATAAAGGAGAAACCCATAGAGGTTGCAATGGTCCAAGCTATATTTCAGGAGAAGGTCAGCAATGACTCAGCTGAAACATCTCGCCAAGCTCCAATCACTTTTCAAGATTCAATAGCTAGTGGCAAGAAACGGTTAAAGAAGCAGTGACCGATCCAAACTAAAGAGATTGCCCAAAGCACAAAAAAATGGCAAACCAGTGAAGTCGTGAGGGTAGAGGCAGAGAAGAAAGATCCCTTATTCATGATAGTGAAACCCCCACCAAGGAGGTTACCTATAGTAATAGAGGATCTGCTCAAACCTCTCATGGACTTACAGGAATGCATCAATCTCAAATCGCAGGATCACACAGGAGCAGGCAAATCATTTAAACCAGTACATTTGAGGTCAGACAACCCAGCGGCTACAGTCAGAGCTCCTCTATTTCAAGTGCCACAATAGAGAATAAGGGAACAAAGAGAAGAAGAAATTGATCATTGAACGGCTGAAGCGAACAAAAGCGAACGTCTCGGTGTTGAGACTGCTGAGGCATCAACCAAGCACCGAAATGCAGTACTTGAAGTGATAAACCCAATAAAAATATCTATGGCAATCACACATGATGAATTAGTAGCAATGATGGCTCACGTCCGCAACATTTATACTATATCTTTTTCTGATGAAGACCTCCTAGAAGAAGGGGCAAGACACAATCGAGCTTTGAACATTACTATAGGCTGGAACCACTTGGTGGTAAATATTTGTACCTTATAAATGGAAAAACTTATGGGCTTAACTGTTTTAGATATGGCCTTCAATGACGGGATGATAAGGACAGTAAAAAGATTTGACAATGGTCAAAAGTCTATCATGGGAGAATTCACCAGCTCGATACTAACAGGATGGGTACATACAGAAGTACATTTCTTGGTGAGGGATATTGATGCAAATTTCAACATATTGCTGGGGCGACCCTTCTTGCACCAACATAAAGCAGTATCAGCAACCCTGCACCAGAAAGTCAAGTTTCCGTTCAAGGATCAGATGGTGGTCATCTTCAGGAATAGTGATGAGACTAAAGAGATCGCGAATTGAAATGGCAAGAATATTGTCCTAACAATCGAGGTTGGAAAACAATTGTGCAACTTTGCTGAAGAGGAGGTCAACCTACTTATAAAGATACCACCAATGCGAGAGAAACTTCTGAGCATGTTTGATCATAGAAATAGAAGAGTAGCGTATCTCATGAGGACTTCAAGATTTTTTTCGGGGATAGGGTTAGGAAAGAATCTGCATGGAAGTACTGAACCTTTGAGTATCAAGAAGAAGCCGCAGGTAGGAACCTTCAGATTGGGCTACCGACCGACAGAAGTATAGATAACAAGGTCTAATGCCGGGAAGAGCAGGAGAGCTGAAATCGAGAGCCAATGGGATCGATATGTCACACCTGATATCGATTGGACAAAGCAACCAAAATATCATGAGTGGTTTATCCGCAAGGGTGAACATAACATTACTTTGACAAGATTTTAGAAGGCTACGTTCATCCTGAAAGACAAACCAACTTCAGCACACCAAGATGAGCCGATGGATGAGACCCTGGTCGAAAGAGTAAGAAACTTGTTTGAAAGTGCTTATCTAGTAGAGATACCAGAGAAAGAGGTAAAGGAGCAAAGCCTCGCAGGTACGCAACAAGTTTGTATGATTCATAAAGAATCTTCCTTTAAACCTGATCTTCTTATGCGTTAAATTCATAATATTTATGTGAGAACTAACCATGATGCGGGATCAGGAGCTGGAGAAGCATCTTCTAGAACAAAAAAATGACCTAGATGATCTGGAAAATGGGGTGCCCTCGTCTGAGGAGGGAGATTCATGGGCCTCGACAGACTGTGTGTTTTCTTTAGAAGTACCCTTATTTTCAAAAAACCAAAAAAATACAGAAATCTTAAAAAATCACAAAAAAATTGAAAAACCAAAAAGCCCAAAAAAAATTTGAAATATAAATGAAAACGTTTTTGAGGAATTATTGGTTTTTGGACTCGACCTTGAGAATGACGGTGATGAAGAATCCGGAGATGATTAGGAAGATTTTGCTCCAGAAGAAATTCCAAGTGAGATCCTCCAGTCGCTAGATAAGCATGATGATAGGCCCATACCTGTCGAGGAAAAGGTCAAATTGGTAAACCTTGGCTCAGAAGACCAACCTCGGATGGTCAAGATTGGCACCCCCTTATCTCCAAATGAAAGAAGAGCAATGATTGAGTTGTTGAGACAGTATAAGGAGAATTTTGCTTGGTCTTATGAGGATATGCCGGGACTAGATACTGACATAGTAGTGCACCGACTGCCCACTTACCCAGATGCAAAGCTAATCAAGCAAAAACTTAGAAGACTAAGGTCGGAATGGACCACCAAAATCAAAGAAGAAATTATGAAGCAGCTAGATGCGAAATTTCTTGTCCAAGTTGTTTATACATATTGGTTGGCTAGCATCGTCCCGGTACCCAAGAAAGACGGGAAGGTTCGGATGTGCATCGATTATAGGAATCTCAACAAAGCAAGCCCTAAGGATGATTTTTCACTGCCACACATTGACATATTGGTTAATGATGCCACCGACCACGGCTTATTATCCTTTAGGGATAGGTTTTCAGGACATAAGATCAAGTTGGAAGAAGAAGATATGGCAAAGACCTCCTTCATCACACCATAGGGAGTCTATTGCTACCGTGTAATGCCTTGAGGACTAAAAAATACAAGGGCAATCTACCAGAGGGTTATGACCACCATCTTGCATGATATGATGCACAAAGAGATCGAGGTGCATGCTGATGATTTGATTGTAAAATCAGAAAGAAGAGAAGATCACATCCAAGACTTAATCAAGCTCTTTAAGCATCTTCAGAAGTTTAAGCAACGAATTAATCCAAATAAGTGTGTATTTGGTGTGAAGTCTGGGAAGCTGTTAGGGTTCATTGTCAGACATAGAGGCATCGAAGTGGATCCATCCAAATTGAAAGCAATCACATAAATGCCTCCGCCTAGAAACAAAAAAGAGATATGTATTTTTTGGGGAGGATTAGTACATTAGTAGGTTCATCGCTCAGCTTATGCCGATTTGTGAGCCTATCTTTAAATTATTGAGGAAGGATACTCCGAAGATATGGAATAAGGAGTGTCAAGAAGCGTTCGACAAAATCAAGAAGTACTTGACGAGCCCGCCAATGTTAGTCCCTCTAACCTCAGGAAATTTTTTAATCCTTTACATTTCAGTGACATACACATCAATGGGTGTAGTGCTGGGACAGTATCATGAGGAAAGTGGTAAGGAAAGAGCCATATACTACATAAGCAAGATGTTGTCAGGATACGAAAATAACTATTCAACACTAAAAAAGACATGCTTCGCACTAGTATGGGCGACCCAAAGTGAAAGTCTAAATTCACCCTACGGTTAATGAATTTAACCGTATGTTAATGTGACTATGGTTAAGGATCACACAATCACCTAATTAAAAATTACTNGTAGGTTCATCGCTCAGCTTATGCCGATTTGTGAGCCTATCTTTAAATTATTGAGGAAGGATACTCCGAAGATATGGAATAAGGAGTGTCAAGAAGTGTTCGACAAAATCAAGAAGTACTTGACGAGCCCGCCAATGTTAGTCCCTCTAACCTCAGGAAATTTTTTAATCCTTTACATTACAGTGACATACACATCAATGGGTGTAGTGCTGGGACAGTATCATGAGGAAAGTGGTAAGGAAAGAGCCATATACTACATAAGCAAGATGTTGTCAGGATACGAAAATAACTATTCAACACTAAAAAAGACATGCTTCGCACTAGTATGGGCGACCCAAAGTGAAAGTCTAAATTCACCCTACGGTTAATGAATTTAACCGTATGTTAATGTGACTATGGTTAAGGATCACACAATCACCTAATTAAAAATTACTAAGGTGATAAGAGTACAACAAAAATCTCTAACAGGAGTATTGACTTATTCGATTCTTAATATGCGGAATTAAGAACAAGAATCGAATATTTCAATCTCACAACAAGTATGAAAAATATGCACAAGAGATTTTGTTAACGAGGAAACCCAA
>MVGT01003611.1:21928-45589 GCA_002174775.1 Macleaya cordata | reverse complement strand
CAAAAATTCACTAATAAATATAGAAATTTATATAGTCTCTTGGATTCTCAAAATGAGATATCCCAATCTTTCCTTCAAATAAGGAAAGATGTTAATCATTCCTCAAAATTGGAGATAATTCGTGCTTAAAAATAAAGCATGACATACATTTACTTTTAAAAGAAAGTATTTGTTCAAATCAATTTCATCTCAAAAAAAGATACATAAATGACCTATTTTGTGAGAGAATCAATTGCTCAGATTTTCTGTGCAAAATTTCTTAATCAGTTCTTAAAACAAATATCTTTAAAATCATCCCCTAATTATGAAGCAAAGACCGATCTTTGATCGGGCGGTTGTGAGGTGCCTCACACCTTCCTGACCCGTAATAGAATTCTCTTACCCGGAATCTCAATCGCAGACCAAACTGAGGAAGACCGCCATTAGTATTTCTCAAAGAAAAATCTAGGTGTAGTTTTCCTACTATAGGGTCCTGATTCCCTAAAAATCAGGTGGCGATTCCAAATCAATCAAAATCAATACTCTCAGAGAGAGATATAAAATGTATCTCCCTCAGTCAAAAAGCACAAGAGAGTTTGCACCTCATAAGTGGTTCAATCAAAAGTGCGGGTGCTACATGTATCTTGCCAGTAAAGTTATGGCGCGAAATTTTTCTAAGTGGAACATTGATTTATAACGATGGATTCAAACTGGCTGCCGGAAAAATATTCTTTAGTGAGGGTATATGTTGGCCGTTAGTAAAGGATTGTATTACTGGGGGCCAAAAGTATCCCACCGGTAAAGTTTTGGCTCGATTTTTTTCGCATGGAATATTGATTTATAGTGACGGAAACCTAGCTGACCGTCGATAAAAGTATGCTTTAGCAAAGGTATATGGTGGCCGCCAGTAAAAATATGTTTTAGTGGGGGTATGATGGCCGCTGATAAAAGGTTGTATTATCGGGGGCCAAAAAGTATCCCGCCGGTAAAGTTATGGCACGATTTTTTTTGCGGATAGAATATTGATTTATAGCGGCGTAATCTAGCTGACCGCCGGTAAAAATATGCTTTACCGAGGGTATGTAGAGGTCACCGGTAAAAATATGCTTTAGTGAGGGTATGGTAGCCGCCGGTAAAATGTTGTATTACCGGGGGCCAAAAAGTATACCGCTGGTAAAGATATGGCATGGACTTTTTGCACATAGAATTTTGATTTTTAGCGATGGAGTATAGCTAACCATCGGTAAAAATATGCTTTAGCGAGGGTATATGGTGGCCTCCGGTAATAATATATTTTAGCGAGGGTATGGTGACCGCCGGTAAAAAGGAGTATTACCAGGGGCCAAAAAGTATCCCGCCGTTAAAGATATGGCACGAACTTTTCGCGCATAGAATTTTAATTTTTAGCGACGGAATCTAGTTGACCGTTGATAAAATATGATTTAGCAAGGGAATACAGTGGCCGCAGGTAAATATATGATTTAGCGAGGGTATGGGACTGCCAGTAAAAGGGTGTATTACCGGGGGCCAAAAAGTATCCCGCTTGTAAAGTTATAGCGCGAATTTTTTGAGTGTAGAAATTTAATATTTAGCGATGGAATATAGCTGACCGCCGGTAAAAATATGCTTTAGCGAGGGAATATTGTAGCCGCCGGTAAATATTAGATGCATAATAGCGAAGGCCATTCTTTGGCCGTCGGTAAAAGAAGGTATTAGCGATGAATTTTTGTAACCGCTGGTAAATATAGTGGTCGCTAATAACAGACCTCTGAATATTAGCGGCAACCGTATTTTTGCTGCCTGTAAAGCATAGTTTTAATGGCAGTTTAGTCTGACCGCAAAAAGTGGCCACTAAAGCCTAGTTTTCTTGTAGTATGATTGAGCTGATTTTTAGTAGGTATTATATAATTGATGATAATATTATGTCCACAAAAACTCAGTTGATTTGAAGACATTTAAGGTGTAAAAAAATTCCTATAAACCTTATGTGCTACGTTAGGACCCATTAGCATTTTACATGTTGGAAAAGCATGTGGCATACTGGACAAAGTTGAAGAAAAAGATGGACCCACCAATGAGACTGGTCCAGTGACCTTTACTCCCTACCTAATTAAGGAACCAAATTAATGAACTTTCTCCCTCGTACATACTCATGACCCACGTACATCATGTGTGCAAATTTGTAGACAAGTAACTATTTTAGATCCCTTGCTTGTAAGTTGTAACTACTAACTACATCTGATTCTGCACTGACAAATGTGGTATCAAATACCAAGTATGCCCTGCATATATGGCTGCTGATATACCTTTCTTCCACCCTTAACATACATACCAAACTCTCTCTCTCTCTCTCTCTCTCTCTCTCTCTCTCTCTCTCTCTCTCTCTCCTAGCTAGCTAGATTAAAATAAATATTCAACCCACACCATAGCTAGTTCATTTGTAGCTATATCAAAACCTAACTTGGTGAACCCATTTCGACAATTAAAATCACATGGAAGCTGCATTCTGTCTTTCTCATCTGCCACCAATATTATCTCTTCCCCCCAAATCATCTCATCTTAACGGCCTTTTCACTTCCAACCGCACTAGTCTCAGCTATTCTTCCCCCACAACAACCAAACAACAATACCTAAGCTGCACAACCAATAATAAACAACATCTCAGCTGCTTTCGTCACTCGTTCACCGGCGTTCCTCCGCGTAAATATGTATTCCATCCAACACCGACGTGTGCCTTTGATGATGGAAGGGTTCCTGCTGCTAAAAAAGACAAAGGCAACGGCGATAAGAAGAAGCAGGGGATTATCGTTGGATCCGCAGCTAGAGTGGTTTTGGCTTGTACTTTGCTTGGGGTCGTCATGTGTTCTAACGGTAGATTAATACAAGCTAAAGCATATAATATTCCAGGATTTCAGAATAAGCAGGTGAATAGTACATCAATGAATTCAATAATATCAGAGTCACAGGTCTTGTTAATTATTCCATCATATCTCAGGTTACAAATATTAATTCCGTGATTAATTTGTTTCTTAATTACTTCATCATCATGACGCATTCTCCTCATGCATTGCTTGCTAATTATGATTATGATGATAATATATATTATCAGTAGCGTTTCTATGGATGCCAACCTGGTTAGGATTTTTAGTGATGCGCGTGTAGATTTCTATTCCTCTCTTTTGCTTAAAAAACACAAAAATATATCATGACTTACGATGATGACATTATTCACGAATGCTAGCTAATTTGACTACTGATTAATTTCCAGTACTTTAGAAAAATTTAGTAAATATACACAACACCCTCTCCATATTTTACTCTTTAATTAATCACTTTCGTATATTAACTCACTTCTAATTAACTAATGGTAAGAGTAAATTTTTTGGAGGAAAAGTCGAGATGGCACCCAAGATGTTACAACAAAGGAGGAACAAAGGATCAAAAAAAAAAAAAAACTTACAAATCAACAATTTTCTCGCAGCTAAAGAGAAGACCCTTACGAGTAAATTTCGGTTTCATGCACTCATCATATATACTACCAAATAGAACTTGCATAATGCATATGGTGCCTACTAATTTTAGTGAAAGCAACTTTAATGCTAGGGCTAACACACATTCAATTAAACCACTGGTACTAGTGTAATATTGTTTAAGAACATGTTATAATTTGGAAGCATGTACCAAGTAGTATAATTGGTAGTATCTATTGTTGTTCATAGCTGAAGCCGGCTTCATTTCTCGTTAGCATCAAGTAATTGATCTAATAAAAAATCTCACCTCTAAAAAAGCAAAAAACAAAATGATAGTCTTCCTTAAATTACTTTTTTGTATTTCTTTCACTTCAATTATTTCAATGGGCCGGTCAAATTTTAAAAAATAAAAAATAAAAAAACCTTAACTTGAAGGTTTTAAGTATGAAAATATTCCAGAAAATGACAATTTTTCCTTTTTTTTGTTTGTTTGTTTGCATGTAGACTACAGAATTGCCTTTGAGATTCGACGAAGAGATAAATATGTTGAAATCAGAGTATAAAGAAACCTGTAAAGAGGAAGGCCAGGAGAGAAAGATGTTGGAATCAGCGGATAAAAAAACCTGTAAAAAGAAAGAAAAAGCACTTCAAAATGAAATGTTGCTAGCAGAAGGGCTTATATGTCTGGTATATTAATGTCTTCTTATTTTGTGCATATGTCAGCTAGTAAAACTAGTAGTACTAGTATCAATACCCGTTAGCATGAGTTATTGATACTAGTACAGTATCAATATGTGTTAGCATGATTTATTGATCTGATCATTATAAACACCGATACTATCTTCATAAAAATTTAGAGAAATCAAGATTTGAAGAGATATTATTTTGTCTTTTTTTTTTTAATGGATTCGAGATTTGAAGTGATTGATGGAAAGAACATCATTCAATTTTGTTATTTATTTTATTTTAAAACCAATTAGGAGAGAGAAAAGAGTAAAATAGGAGACATGGGAGATTCCTAAGAGAGTGAGAAGAGGGAATGTGGAAAAGAGATGGAAGAGGAAGCCAATGAAAATAGAGAGACCTGAGAGAGAGACCTTCCAGTCCTAATTTGGAGATGGCAAATACATGAGATGATGGGTAGGTGAACCTTGCCCTGATTTTCCAGGGTTGTTAAACCCTGATTGCAAATGCGCCTTTCCCATTTATTAAAGATGAATTTCCACTTCCATTCCTAGGGGGAGCTAGTACTCAAATTTTGGTTCCATACTAGGGTAACTTTGTGTGCCTCCCCTATAATTTGTCGCACACTTTCCTCATCTAACATTTGTTCTAACATATTTTAATTTGGGCTGAGCTACTGTCAAATTTTGGTTCCATACTTCCATATAGTTAACACTCGATATAAAGAGATAATGCTTTTCTCCCGTACGAATCTTTGACTATTTTTTGTGCAATCTTCTATTATTTGTAGGGAAAATACGAAGAAGCTTTAAGTCTTAACTGCCTATCCTCGTACGAAGAACCGGATGATGTTATCACGTCAGTTGATATTCGAATTTACCTTTACAAGGTATGTAATCAATTATTTTCTAACTAGCTTCTTACTTTCTTAGGCAGGGGAAGAGACTGAAGGCAAAACCATGAATTTGCATTGGGTATTTGGGTGGGTCTGAAACTCAAATCAATGTATCCAAAATAAGTTTTAAAGTGAAAGCTATATATAAAGTATTTCTTAACAAATTTGACCCGGGCTTGCATGCATAAAATCGACAACATAAATTTCATAAAATAATTTTATTTTTTGCTAATTATGAGATTTGATACCAAGATCTACATTATGGAAATCCATGCTTCCAAATATTCTAGCAAATGGTCTTTCGCTTTCATAAAATAGCCAGTCGATTCTATAAACTCAATAAACCGGTTCGTGATTGTATTATCAACTCTACATGACTGATAATTCATTTTGTATTATTAGCTCCATAGAATCGATAATTAATTTTTAGGTTAAATTAGTAAAAACTTGGGTTAAAATATCAGTTCCCGGCCTACTAAATGTACTATATATGTTGTCTCTATTCTCACTAGCATCCTGTGACTCCACAATTCTGGCATTTCTTGAGTACAGATTCGATGTCATTAATATGGGATTACATGTTAGATCTAGAAAAATGGACTAACTTTATTTTTTTATTGTTATGCTTTGCAGACATTTCTATACTTGATGACAGAGGATAAAGCTCAAGCAAAGATTTGGGGCAAAGCATTGATTGAAAACTTTGATAAAGCAACGACTTGGGACAAAGCAGGGGCAAAGCTTTGCTTGAGAAGTTTAAATAAATTTGATAGATGAAAAATAATAAATTTGAGAAAGGGGGCCCATCTAGAAAAAATAAACCCACATGTTTGATCAGGATGATGACTAGCTAGTAGGTTAAAAGTACCATTTTCTCCATATATTAATGTCTTCGGAGTTACAATTTCATATATGTATTTTATTTCATGGAAACAAGTAATTCTTTTTTCTCTCTTACATACAAATGTTTAATAATTTGATTGATCAAGAAATATGAAAATGCTAGTCCTAAATCATGGACTGTGGAATTAAGAGTGGACGTTTACCTGAGGTTCAATAATTAATGCAAAGGGGTCGACCCTAAAAAATTATTTGTATACTCTTCAGTAGGCAGGACTCGCATAAAGATGATTTTTTGAATGTTGGTGATCAATAGAAAACAAGGATGAATTATTTTGGGTGGTGTTAAAGGAGTTTTTCAAAATGTTGGAGGATGGATAAGATGGGGTGGACTAGATTGTTTAAATTAATTAGGAGGGTGGATTTAGTTTTACTTAGATGATGGTCATCTAAAAATAGGTTGAAATTTTTCTATCCAACCCTAAAAAAACACCCCAACAAAAAATACAACTGCCATCCGCACCTTCGGCCACCACCATTCTACTGCCGGCTACTACTACCACTTTCGGTACCTACTTCTTCTTCTTCTTTCTTCTTCTTTTTTCTTCTTTATTCTTCTTCTTTCTTCTCTCCCCCATCTTTCTCTCTCTCATCCCTCTTTCTCATTGCAGTCTCTCTCCTCCCTCTTTCTCACTGCAGTAGTCTCTCTCTCCTCCCTCTTTCTCTCCACACGGTCTCTCCCCCACCCCCCCTCTTTCTCTCTACACGGTTTCTCTCTCCCCCCTCTTTCTCTCCTCTCGCTTTCTCTATGCTCCCTCTTTCTCTCTATCCTCCTTGTTTCTCCCTGTCTCTTTCCCCTCTCATTCTCTCTGTCCCCCTTTTTCTAGCCTCTCTTACCTATACCTCTCAGATCTGAAAAAAAATCTAAGATCTATTTTTTTTTTCCTTTTCAGTGTCCGGTAGTGGAGGAGTGGTGAAGATGAAGATGATGGGTGATATTAGTAGGGGTGGGGTGTACTATTTAATTTTAGTGGGGTGAAGAGAGAAACTGGGGTTAGGTTAACTTTTTTCCACACCACCCCCTAGTGAGTAATAATTTGAATGGAGAATTTTGGGCTAAAAGTCCGTTTAACTTATCCATCTCTATAACGCATGCGATTTTTCTTGGTGACAAGTTGGGTTGGACCGAAGGTGGACTTAAGCCCACGGATCAAAATAGGCCCAATATGAGGCCTAACATATTAGTATTGGGTATAAACCCATTTCAGTAAGAGTTGGAGTGAAAATAGTACCTTGTCTACGTACTTTGTTGCATGCATGCATAATGGAGTAATTACATGGTAATTATTATTTTTAGAAAATAAAGTTATTTAGATAAGTTGATGTAGATGTAACATGGTTTGGGTGGTGCGTGATGGAATGGGTGCCATAAGACCCAAATCGTGGGTGTGCCTTGCATAATTAAATTCATTACCTTAATGAAGATGCCAATCTTTAGTTTTTGTTATCAAATTAATAAAATCTTCAGTTAGGTACTTGTTACCAATTTTGGATAAATCATTTGAATTCAAATTAACATGCTTTATATGTTAAGAATCTCACTTTATTAATCTCTTCCTAATTTTCAAGAAACCAAACCTATATTCTCCAACAGGTCCTACCTTTTATTATTACATTTAAAATTCAAAATATTTCTTCAATAGTTATTTGCAAAGTAATTTTAAAATACTACCAAAATTGTATGCATGCCATTAGTTTAAGTTCTCAAGATATGATGAGATTCATGCAAACATTGTAATGATCCTTTGATAAAATCGTTGACAATAAATGGGTGGTCCCCAACCGATATTTATTCAAATATTAATGAGGATTAAAATCAAGAAATTTCTTAAAATAAGTTAAATTTAACCAACTTATAAGGAAAGTCTTAAGACAAATTCGTCCCTGCAATGACGCCGAAGGTTCAATGGACGTCTGTCTCCCCGGATACAACGATCGCGTCATACAGAAGTAGCACTCCAATCTGTACGCCCTAGCAAACTGACAATTATAGTGCTCTCATACACTACTAAAAAACATGACTCACAAAATCTTGTTAAAATACTTAATGAAAATTGATTCCCGACTACAAAAGGAGAGGGGTTTATATAGAGTCTATGGTGACTCTCCATAAACCACAAGATGTCTCTTCAAAGAGACACATGTCTCATGGGCCTTAAAAGGTACCCCGAAGAGACACAACTCAAGTAATAAAATTAAAACTATTTTTCACTCAAAAAAGAATTATTAAATTAACTAAATAATTCTAACAATCCCCCACATTAATGAAAAAGGCAGACTAAAATCGACTGACATATGCACAACAGAAAATATCATGCATCGGTAAAGGTAGCTTTTGGCTTTGAACCTCTCCTAGTGATAACCTATCAGATTTACTTCGCTAATCAGTGAACGTATCGTCTTGAACTGTCAGTCGTTGATGTAAACCAAGACAATATATTACACACATAACATCTTCTTATAATCGTCGAAGTTCTACGGTTGTGTTTATTTTGGCCCTGAACAATTTTCAGTATTCATGAAGTACGTTAGAGAACTCAGCCTTTTTTAAAGTTCTCAAAGAAGCGGCCCACTTCACACTTCATATAGGTGATTGCCTATTAAGAGTATCATGCTATACCCTACTTGATTATTTCAAGCTATAGGAATCATTAAAAGCAAATAGCTTATCTTTTTTCCACTCTGCAGGCAGCACTGTGTTATCTTAGGAATGGGTAGACGCATATCTCTATTCATGCTCCTCAGTGCTACAATTGAACCACTCTATATTTCTGTTGTCCCTTTGAACCTAGATCTTGGGATCTCCAGTCAACTAGGTTGGGTTTCCCTTAAGGTGATTCGTAGATTAAGGCTTTAAGCCCATTCCCCTCGATGATATATACACTTGTTCTCTGGACATACCTTTAAAAAATTAGATTTGCTAAGTTGTCCTTTGACTTGAGAACAAATGTTTAACGGTATTGTGTCTTCGACATGTGTGTCGAGACTTACCGTTAGAGATAACACTGCATTTTTTACAATTGCAGATAAGTACTACTTTTTAATTTTCTTGTTCTCTGCAACAAGAACTTTTAGCACCTTCGCATTTCCACGATTAGTAAGACAATGTTCGACTTAAGTTTTAGGCCCCCACAAGATGTTGGGTTAAACTTATTCAACCAAAGATTTTCCACTTCATTTTTGTAGAATATGTTTATTTGGCCAAAAGTTATCTAAATTTTATAAAAGTAATGGCACCGGTTTTTTTACATGCATGAAATATCGTTAAGGTATTTGCACTGTTCAAAAAGAGTAGAATATATTTATTTGCAGTTAAGTTTTCTATAATAAGAATGTGATCATCTGCTTGTTACTAATTTGTGAGTGTAGACATTTTACAAGAATGAAGTTCTTGTATGATCTCTATGGTCATGGATTGGTTAATGCTTCGTGTGATAGAAATCACGGTAACATCTGTCAAAATTAGAACATGGTGCTTAATGCTCTTTTAAGCACGAGGAATAGCAATATTGTTATCTTGGCCGGTGTTTGTCCAGTGTGTCTCATGATCTGGATTCCTTAATTTGATTGTTTTGTTTAAGGTCATCTACTTAGAGTATGATCAATGTTGAATCTTGATCAGTTTAGGTCCAGCCATAAAATAGTGAGACTCTATTTGTACCCGAGGAGAAACTAATAATAAAAATAAATATAGAGAAATGTTGATTACGACTCCCACATCTTATTCTTTCGGAATGGCTCTTTGGAGAATAATTGCTGTCAGTTGATTGGTTACTGTTGAACTAGACAGTTATAAACTTCAAATTACATTGTGGGTACAAATTAAAAAACCTTAAACTTAATTAAGTTGGTTGGACTACAAAATCTTTGTTTTATGGATTCATGATCACAATTAATTGATAGTCATGAAATGTGGGGGATAATGGATGGTTTGAATAGTATCTCCATTTTGTGTGGTAATTAATTATTGCCTAATATTCTTGTTGTATAGGACGAGAAAATTTTTAAGTGTTTAGATTGAGAAAGAATTATGAATCACTAAGTGAAAATATGCAGTAATATGATATTCTAAAAAATCACTTAGAAATAAAGTTAGTCCTATAAGAATCGAAATTCGGAGTAGACATGTTAAAGACTATGAAATGAGAAAGTTAAGTATCTGTAACGTACTGGGTGGTGGGGCGGCCGACCTAGCATCTAGTGAGCAAGCGTTACATAATTTTCAAACAATCGATAGTCTTTTGAGACATATTTAAGCACTACAAATGAAGTGGAAACTCATTGTTGAATAAGATTCACCCAACATCTTGTGGGGGCCAGAAACTTTCTAACAAATTGCATTCTTAACGACTGCAAATTAAAAACAATGCAAGACACCTTATGAGTCGAACATTGTCCTACTAATTGTGGAAATGTGGAGGTGCTAAAAATTCTTATTGCAGAGAACAAGAAAATTAAAAAGTAGTACTTATCTGCAATTGTAAAAAATGCAGTGTTATCTCTAATGGTAAGTCTCAACAAACACGTCGAAGACACAATACCGTTAAACATTTGATCTCAAGTCAAAGGACAACCTAGCGGATCCAATTTTTTAAAGGTATGTCCAGAGAACAAGTATATAGATCATCGAGGGGAGTGGGCTTAAAGCCTTAATCTACGAATCACCTTAAGGAAAACCCAACCTGTAGTTGACTGGAGATCCCAAGATCTAGGTTCAAAGGGACAACAGAAATTAAAGAGTGGTTCAACCGTAGTACTGAGGAGTGTGAATTAGAGATATGCTTCTACCCATTCCTAGGATGACACAGTGCTGCCTGCAGCGTAGAAAAATGATGAGCTAAAATGCTTTTAATGATTGCTAATCCTTCAAAATACCAAGTAGAGTATTGCAGGATACTCTTAATAGGAAATTACCTATATGAAGTGTGAAGTGGGCCCCTTCTTTCAGAACTTTAAAAAGGTGAGTTCTCTAAAGCGCTTCATGAATACCGGGAATTGTTCAGGGCCAAAATGAATATAACCATAGAAGTTTGACAATTATAAGAAGATGTTGTGTGTGTAATCTATTGTCTTGGTTTACATCAACAGATGACAGTTCAAGACGATACGTTCACTGATTAGGCAAGTAAATCCGATAAGTTATCACTTGGAGAGGTTCAAAGCCAAAAGCTACCTTTACTGATGCATGACATTTCCTGTTATGCTCTCATATGTCAGTATATTTTAGTCTGTCTTTTTAACTCATGTGGGGGATTGTTGGAATTATTTAGTTAATTTATAATTCATTTTTGAGCGAAAAATTATTTTATTTTTATTTCTTAAGTTGTGTCTCTTAGGGCTACCTTTTAAGGCCCAAGAGACATGTGTCTCTATGGAGAGACACTTTGAGGTTTATGGAGAGTCATCATTAACTCTATATAAACCTTCTCCTTTAGTAGTTTAGTATGAAGTTTTAAACAAGTTTTGTGAGTCATGTATTTTGAGTTGTGTGTGAGAGCACAGTAGTCTTCAGTCCGCTAGGGCGTACAGATTTGAAGTGCTGCTTCTGTACGATGCGATCATTGTATCCTGGGAGACATACATCCACAGAACCATTGGCACCGTTGCGGGGACGAATTTGTCTTAAGGACATTGTGTCTAACACAAGCCTCGATCATCTTTTCAGATAAGTTTTTCTTTTGTATGGTAATCAAATTTTTAAGAAACGGAACCCTTATTTTTCCAACAATCTTAAGACAAACCTTTAAAGTTCTCAAAAAAGCGGCCAACGTCACACTTCATATAGGTGATTGCCTATTAAGAGTATCCTGTTATACCCTACTTGATTATTTTAAGCTATAAGAATCATTAAAAGCAAATAGCTTATCTTTTTTTTATTCTGCAGGCAGCACTGTGTCATCTTAGGAATGGGTTGAAGCATATCTCTATTCATGCTCCTCAGTGCTATAGTTGAACCACTCTTTAATTTATGTTGTCCCTTTGAACTTAGATCTTGGGATCTCCAATCAACTAGGTTGGGTTTCCCTTAAGGTCATTCGTCGATTAAGGCTTTAAGCCCATTCCCCTCGATGATCTATACGCTTGTTCTCTGGACATAGCTTTAAAAAATTGGATCTACTAGGTTGTCTTTTGGCTTGAGAACAAATGTTTAACGGTATTGTGTCTTCGACTGTGTGTCGAGACTTACCGTTAGAAATAACTCTGCCTTTTTTACAATTGCAGATAAGTACTACTTTTTAATTTTCTTGTTCTCTGCAACAAGATTTTTTAGCACCTCCACATTTCTACAATTAGTAGGACAATGTTCAACTTAAGTTTTAGGCCCCCATAAGATGTTGGGTAAAACTTATTCAACAAAGGATCCGGATTTTCCACTTCATTTTTGTAGTGCTTAAAACATGTTTTACGAGACTATCTAATACTTGAGGTTTATGTAACGCCTACTCACTAGATGTTAGATCGGCTGCTCTACCACTAGTACATTACAGATAAACAAGTCGACTCTCTAATTCTATAGTCTTTGACAATCCGATCCTTATAGGACGAACCAAGTGATTTTTAGAGTCTAATTTCATTGCGTATGCTCACTTTGTGATTCATGATTCTCTCTCAATCTAAACACTTGAAAATTTTCTCCTTTCTCTTTTTCTTTGCTAGGTAAGCAAGAATATATTAATCAAAGAAAAAAAATATACAAAAGTAGAGACAAGCTCCGAACAAAGAGAAGTACAAAAGCAAAACCCTACACACCGCTATGTGGGTGGGGCATTCCAACCAGGTTGGCACCCCAAGCCGCCATAATCATTTGTTGTAAAGGTTATGAAAATCTAAAATAACAAGTGTTTAGATTTTCGACAGCTAGAAAACTTGGCTGATGATCAAAGGTTTCCTTCGCTCCAAGGGGAAGATTAGCTCTATGCTTGGACATAGTATCTGCAGCAAAGTTTGTTTCCCTAAAAATCGATGAGAATTTGATAGTCAAATTTTTTCTGATATTGTTCCTTCTAGAGTTGATGAACCACGGAACTCTGTCACTTACGAAGCATTTGATAGCAGTTTGAGAATCGAAAGTGACCCATATTTTTGACCATCCTCGATTTGAGGCCCACTCCAAACCCAAGATAATGGCTAATAGCTCAGCCACAAAATTGGTACAGATCCCAAGTCCCGCCGACATCGCACCAATAGTATTACCTGTGTGATCACGAAGAATCACCTCTGCACCACTTAGACCTGGGTTACCTCTTGAACATCCATCACACCCAATTTTCAACTGATCAAGGTCAGAAAGACTCCAAAAGCATTGTAAGACCCTAGTGAGTTTAGCTGGTCTAGGATTGATTTGAAGGTTTTTGAAAATCATGAGGTCCTCTACCCTGTTATGCATAGTGCTTTTCATTAGAATAGAGCATTCAAAGAAATTTCCTAATATCTTACTTTTAACCTGATGAGAAGAAGCTGGAATATTGTTGAAGATGCAACTATTTCGATGGTGCCAAATTTTAGTTAGGACATTAGTAATAGCAGCAGCCCAAAGGTCGCGAATGGCAGCACTCCTAGTTGTAGCATGAGCAGTAACTGTTTCAAAATTTTGAACATGGGGATTCCATTGGAATCCAAACAACTCATGAATCCAAGACCAAATATTGGCAGCAAATGGGCAGATCCAAAACAGGTGAGTGTCGTCTTCGATGTCCTTTAAGCATAGAGAACATCAAGAGGCAATGTTAATACCTCTGTCTTGGAGTCTCTTGTCGGTAGCACAACACCCTGAAAGTATTTTCCATATGTTAGCACTTCTGCTAGGATGGATATATTTCCTCCAAATCCATTTGACCAATTAATCTTAAGGAACTTCTCTCGATGAATCTCCACTCCATTAGTGACTGAGTAGCAGCCAGTCAAACTTGGTTTCCACACTTTAATGTCATCATCTCCCAACAAAGGAGGTGGGATAGTAGATGTGTTGATATTAGCCAATCTGAAATTGTCAGCTATAGTCGAAGGAATAGACCATTGACCATTGACAATTATATCACTAACCCTTGCTAGATGGTCGAAAGAGCTTCCATTATTTGAAATTAAGTCAGCTATTGGTTCCGTCGAACACCATGCATCATGCCAAAGAGAGATATCCTTGCCATCACCTACTATCCACCCAAAATATTTTTTCCATACCTTGAATTGCCCATTTCAAACCACCCCAAATCGAAGATTACTTGTAATAGGAGATCCAATTACCATTTCTACTTTGGAATTTAGCTTTCAAGAAACTTGCCCAGTGGTCTTTGTGGGAGGTGATTCTCCACACCAATTTAAGAAGTAGTGCTCTGTTGATGTTTTCCAGCCTAGTCAGACCCAAACCTCCTTCATCCTTAGGGCAACAGATTTTATGCCAGGCTTTAGTGATGAGCTTTTTATTAGCAGGGTCACCAGTCCAGAAGAAGTTACGCATAATCCTTTCACAAGCCCATATAACAGCTTTTGACCATTTGTAAATAGCCATATTGTAGATTGGAATGCTACACAAAACAGATTTAATATGGCATAAGCGAGCTTGGACTGATAAAAGCTTACCTTTCCAACTCGCAAGAGTTTCCTGCATCCGGTTCACAACATGCCAGACATGACACTTTATGAGGATATAATTAAATGCATATTATCTAACCCCCACATTATGAGGATATAATAGATATGACATATTGTCATCCACTTCCCCCACATTTCATGACTAATTAAATTATCATGAAACCACAACTAAAGGAGTCAAATTGTCACGAGGGACCCAACCAAAAATGGGTTTGAATCTCTGCATATCACTCTTAAGAGTTGATGAATGGAAATGAACAAATTATTAATCCATCATTGCTTTGTACACTCCCTATCTTCACTGTACAAATTAGGGAGGTTTACACTTTATCAGTATGGTACCCTTATAAAACCAGTGCTTAAAGATGGGGATTCACTAATTATTCTGACTTCGGATCAAACTAACTTGGAGATTATTTGACCAAAATATATCTGGCTAATATGTAACTTTGTTATCCGAAAAAAAAAATATTTGAAATTTTGAAATCTATCTTACTGTAAATGATCAAAGTAGAGACGAACGTATATATATATATATATATTATGAGACCAACATATATATATTATGGGCGATCAACATCATGGAACCGTTCAAAGCTTTTGTTTGAAATCCAAATATATATGGAATCCGTACCATTGGTGTGGTTGATACATTCATCCCTAAAACTTATTTACTGTTACTTGTCACATGAATCCAAGTGAACAGTAATCCTCATATTCGTAGTACAAATAGGATCAGTATATAACGAATGGCACAATATTACTTGCACTTAATCAGAACGTATGAACCGGCACAATAGTTACCATTTTGAACAATTAAAAATTTAGAATAAAATTTTCAAACGTTGCATGACTTCAAGTTACAACGTACAAATGTGCATATACTCTTTCAAGTTATATTAGGACGATAGTACCATATTTTTATAACCGTTAACCTCAGTTGGTGTGCCCTTCCACAATTTCAGAGATGGTGTTACAATTTTTTTTTTTTTAAACTCAGGAATTTACTTACCTTGGGTCCACTACTCTGAAATAGCAGGACACCAATCTCAACATAAGTGAAACACAGATTCACAATTGAAGGATCATTTTATAAATACCACTCCACTTCCTGGTTATTTTATACCTTTTGACATGGTAAATGACAAACATGAAACGGTAGGAATTATAACAGGAACCGATGGAATAAAGCAATTAGATTTTTTTAAAAATTTCTTTTCAACTTCATGCATCCTCACAGCGTCATGGAATCAACTGGCAGAAGCTAAATTTCATGTACAAACAAATTAAGTGAGCAACACTAGCATTAAATATTTTCAAGAAACCAAACTGAACCGAAGAATTTGTCTTAAGATTGTTGGATAATATAGGTTCGGTTTCTTGAAAATTAGATTCACACAAAATCAAAATAAATAGAAAAAGAAAAATTTATTATCTGAAAATGATCGAGGCTTGTGTTAGACACAATATCCTTAAGATAAATTCGTCCCTACAACGGTGCCGACGATTCAATGGATGTCTGTCTCCCAGGATACAACGATCGCGTCGTATAGAAGTAGCACTCCAATCTTGAAATATCACATATTCCTAGGTTTATGTCTTAAACAATAAACACTAATCTAGGTGTATATGGAAGGGGTTCAATATCTACCTATTTAAAAATTAATTCTCAATACAAGCATAATAAGTAGAAATTGAAACAAATAAGTATTGACTTATTTGATTCTCAAATGCGGAAATAAGGTAGAATCGACTATTTCAATCTTGCAAAAAAATCATTCACACATGTAAGCATTCAACACAAATGATTTTTATTGACGGAGAAAAACCTAATGGAAAAAACCCTGGGACCTAGTCCAGAAATTACTACTATGAGTCGTGAGAAATCTTACAATCGTTCACATCGACAACACGAATCCCTCATGCAAACTCGACTAGTAACACCATGAAAATTCTTGTTTGGGCTTTGAAAAGTCCATGGGCCGGGCCCAAGCTTTGGTACACACCCAATGTGGGGTGGCATGCACAAAGAGAGTGTGGCAACTAAAACCATACACATGAAAGGAAGTAATGCCACACGTGACCTTGTGTGATGAGTAAGAGGTTGACGGACTGATACCAACCTTTAACTAAACTAGTACCTCATGCATAGAATGAGATGAAGAGTAGTGCAAAAATGCTTTTGCATAATATGAATAGGGTTATAAATATGAAAAGAATAGTTAGATGGTTGCAAAAACACTTTTGCAAGATGTGTGTATATAGTGAAACAACGCATATAACTTACGCGTTTACGTGGAAGTTTACATGTATGCATGCATGCACATGGTGAGTAGTACGTGCATGTGTATGTGCATGTACATACATATATATAATAATAATATTATTATTACAATTTTTACGTGGAAATAATATGTGCATGCATATATAATTATAATATGATTATTATTATGATTTTCACGTAACTAATTCATGTTATATATATAAATATACATGTGAGAGTTTTTATTAAATGCATGCAATGGAATGTATATATATAGAGATATATATGGGAGGCTAACTAATTAAACGCAAGCATAAAAGGGATGTATAGGTGGGGAGTATAATATCTAGATTTATGTATATATATATATATAGATATAGATTACATATATATATATATATATAAAAACCGTGTGGACCTCACCCATGAGAAAAAAAAAACGTGTGTACTTAGAGGAAAGAAATTTTAAGTCTCAGGGATTAATCAAGATTAATTTGGAAGGAGATATTTTAGAAAATAAGATATGGAGGTGATTTTAGAGTTTTAGAAATAGTAAATAAATAGAGAGAGAGAGTGGTCGATCTCTCCATAGGAGAGGATCGACCCACTCATGCTAATATGGTTAGGAATCCTATTTTTTACACAAACTTAACCTAAATTAAACGTAGGATTATTTTTGGTAATCTAGCAAGATTTGGGATCATCCGAACCGTTGGATCTAATCTAGAGACACTTGTGAACATCTTAGTGAATTTCCATAATTTTTAGGAAATCAATTTGACAAAAAAATAAGGGCCACAACGTGAGAGTCGGCCAAGCATAAAGAGAAGGTCAATCTCTCCTCTATTCTCTCCCTAAAATTTTGTTAACTTATTAGTCAATCTTCTCACTTGGATAAATATGAAATACTAAGGTTCTCATAAAATTAAAATAGTGTGAACCCTTGGATGGTGATCAAGTGATCACCACCATCCAATCCTAGGGAACCCTAAATGTGTAGCCCATTTTGAAAGGAATTCTTGTTGTCAAAATTGCTGAAATCTCTATCTTGGTCAAAGAAGATGAGGAGGAAAGTGAGAAGAGATTTAGGAAACTAATAGAGTTATAGAAAATCTAAAGAGAGAGGGAGAGATCGGCTATACTAGGGTCGATCCCTCCAAATCTCTCCATTTTAGAGAGTTAAAACAAAAAAAAAAACAAGAAAAAAAAAAGAGAGAGGGAGAAAAACGGTAGCAACCTAGGGGGCTGGTTTGGGGTTTTTCTTCTTCAAAAACTTAAGAAAAACTCAAGTTCTAAAGCTTAGAGGAAAGGGAAGAAACTAGTGGAGCAACCATCATCAATCGTGCAGTAAAGGTAGGGGATACGCGGGTATTTGTGAGTATATATGTACTGTTTTCCTTTGACTTTATGTGGAATACATGTTCATGAAAGGATGATTTCTATGAATTATTGAATTTATATAAACATATATGCTTACATATGTTACATACGTTAATATATATATTTCATGATGATAAATCCCATTAAAAGCAATGAAGAAAATATTCATCTAATAAGTAATATTGAGATATGATGCATGGTTTGATGGTTTATTCCAAACTATGTCCTCCAAAGTGAGGGATTCCTGCAAAAGATCGTACGATGTACGATGGAAAGAGAAACTTAATGTTTAAAACAAGAAAGTGAACAAAACGTTCGATCGAAAATCATCGGTAATGTAGATGTTATATATTTTGATGTATTGTTGTTCTATATATAATTTATATATGTTTGTGTTGATCTTGTACTGTGTTAGATGGAATATGAATCCCTACTGAGCATCAGCTCACCCCGTTCTTTTCATCCTTCACAGATCAGTGAAAGGGATACGTAGGAGCGCGAATTGCAGCATATTCATGAGGAGAAAGACTAGGTAGGTCTTCCATGATTATTTCTTTGGGTAGATTTATACTTGAAAAATCTTGGAGAGGTTACTTGGACAAGATGGGACGTTTTTATGTAGACTTGAGACTATTTCGATTTTTGGACAGTAGGCTAGATTTCCTAACCAGTAGTTAGTATTTTGATCATATCTTCTATTTCGATTACTGGTTTTTAATTTTGGTTATATACCTAGACTCATGAGATCCAGAGGAAGATGTAGTAAAAATTTAATGATTTTAGGAGCCAGATAAGTCTCTTTTTTATATTTTTAAATCTGTTGTATGTGTACTATAAGTTGACATCGATTTCACTAGTACTGGGTTTGCATCTAGATTCTAGATGAATCTCTTGGGTATTAGACTTTGGAAAAAACATAAAAGATGTGCGCCTCTAAGTCTAATTTTAGAAGGTTCTGACAGACCTGATTCCGATACCCAGATCGCAAACTATAAATTTTTAAGTGCACGACATGCAGGACTTGACTGTTGCACGAGGTCTAATCAAAGTATTATTTGATTTATATTTTTTTGTCTAAAAATGAATTTAAAAATATTATATGAATGTAGATGCATTTTTGACAAATCCCTAGAAGGGTTATTTGGATACTTAATATCTCGTGTAGCGTTCAACAAAGTTATAGACTCACTGCTGGCACACTTTATTAAAAAACCTAAGACTTAAGACATGTGGACCCTAGAACCCTGACATACCCATTGACAGACTTGGGCCTATGTTCGGGCCCAATCGAGTCAGGATTTGTTTTAAAAACCCTAAATTAGATCTGGGCTCAGTTGACTTAGCTGGCTAAGACCCAACCTTGTCTAGTTGGGCCGGAACTGACCAAGCCCAATAGTGTTGGACCTAAATGTATTTTCAAAAACCCATTTTATTAACATTCCAGGCTTTGGACATTTACGCCCAGGTGAGGTGTAAGTACACCCAAGGTTTGAGATGTTACAATTGGTATCAGAGCTTAGGCTCTAGATCTTTTTGGAGCTTGTCGAGTCCGTTTGTTGTTGATAAAAGTTATTTTAAAAAAAAAATTTGTTTCGATGATTTGTAAACTCCTAAAGGTGAAATGCTTTCAAAGTATATAAATGTGTAGGTATATGTATATGTAAGTGTGTGTATGCTTGTTTTACAATCATGTTATGTCATAAAAACAAATAGTGTGAAAAAAAAACAATCTCTCAAGTCCAAGTAACAATCCTTATTCAAGAAACTGGTGAAAGGTTTTATAACCTTAACCAAGCATGCATTGATGTGATTCAACCTAGTAGATTGACGGGAATATATATCTTTTCGACTAGGAATGGCTCATGGACCTTCACAACTTAATGTTGCCAATGTGCATAAGGTAACATCCGCAGCCACACGGGCAGAGGCGAATGAAGGACTGCAAGCCAGGACTCAACAACTTGAACGAAATCTGGATAGGGTGGTGGATGCCCTGGGAAGGATCACCGACACATGCAAAGGAACCGGGGACAACAGAGTCAACCACCACCTAATCTAGCGGTTGAGACGAAAAATAGGTAGACAAACTCCCTGAAAGAATTCCTGAGGTTACAACCAAAGGAGTTCCAAAGAAATGAGGAACCCACGAAGGCTGAAGAATGACTGTTGGGGATGCAGAAGAAGTTCACGGCTATGGGAGCAGCAGAGGAACATCACGTGAGGTTGACGACCTATATGTTCAAAGGCGAGGCAGGCCATTGGTGGGGAACAATCGCAAGAACCCACAATGTCGAGACCATGACTTGGGAGGAGTTCGAGATGAAGTTTTTAGAAAAGTACTTTCCTGAGACAGCTCGAGCATAAAAAAGTGTAGAATTTATAGAACTCACGCAAGGGGACATGACAGTAACCCAATACGAGAAAAGTTCACAGAGTTATCGTGATGTGCACTGCATGTGATAGCCACCGAAGTACTGAAGGCACGAAAGTTCTAGGGAGGACTGAAGAATCAAATTCGAGGCAAGGTGGTGCCATTTTGTCATGTCACGTACGTAAGAGTAGTGAAGACGGCACTAGTGGTTGAGGCAGAGTGGGAGAAAGGGCAGAAAGAAAGAGATCTGCGAGAACAAAGAAAGAAGCATAAGCCAAACCCTAAAAAGACTTAATGGTCGCAAGCTTTCAAGGAAACTCGGGCGCAAACAACAAATGAAGGAGAAAGGAAGTATTATAGATGCGGGGTGGTAGGATATATAATAAAGAACTGCCTACAGCAACCCTAAGGAAAGGGAAGCGAAACGAGTAACTATAGACCATAGGGACAAGTACAACCTCAATGAAATACTCAGCAGTATGGTGGACAAGGACGAGGTATGGGTCAACCAAGGACCAATAAGCAACCACAATAGTATAGGGCACCTCAGCTAGCTCCACTAGAAGTGAAAACAGAAAATGCAACTATTAAAGGTAGATTCCTAGTTTTCAGTTCTTGGGCTAAAATATTGTTTGATTCTGGTGCTACACACTCATTTATATCTGTGCATTTTGCTATAACACTTGGCCTAGAAGTCACATCTCTAGGGTACATTTTGCATATCTCATCACTAGTAGGAACAACTATAGTATTGAGTAAAGTGTGTAGAGATTGTTTGATCGTGTTTGCTGATCGAGAATTAGCGGCAGACCTCATACCCATGAATATGCTTACGTATGATGTGATTTTTGGAATGGACTGGTTGTCCTCCCATTGTGTGATCTTAGATTGTTTTGAAAGGAAGGTTACCTTAATGCCGCCGGATGGACAAAAGTTGTCAGTTCGGGGAGATAGAGAAAGAATCATTAACCCATTACTGCCAGGTGTAGTGAGACGAAGACTAACCAATGAGCATCGTGCCTTATTGGCATTCCTGGAGGAGAGAGACGTTGCGAGCACTCAGGAAGGTCATATTCCAATAATACAAGAGTATATTGATGTATTCCTCGAGGAATTGTTGGGGTTATGCCCTAAAAACAATGTTTACGACATTTATGATTTTAATAAATGGTTTATTATTTCTGTTTAACATGCATATATATATAGTGAGTATAATATAACAAGATGAATTAATTGTATGAAGTGTGTTCATACAAGGAGAGGTTTAATTCATCAATGTTGGTTCGTAGTCTAATCAAAGACTATAACACAAAGGATGATTATGTTATATAATGTGATGTATCTCCATCACAGGAGTGTTGACTCCTAATCCTATGTGTTAATGTAATTGAATTACATTGAACAGGTCAAAGGATGATTATCATTGTTTGTTGTCAGTTAACAATAATGATCATCAAAATTACTGTTATAGTAATTGGTCCTTAATTCTGAGAATTAACATATAACCTACATGAGAGTAGTGACCGTTTTGTTTTGCTAATCAGTGAGGTCAGAAACGAAAACGTGATCCAATATTCTGAGCAAGATGGATGGTCATTTATTCCATAGTAGGAATAAGTTAGTTCAATACGGAGTCCACATGAAATGACGTTCACCTGAATCACCTTGTAGGTTCTGATGATCTAGACTGGCCAGTAGTCTCCTAAATTGTTTGGGAGATTTATTAGATCATTAGGAACTATTGCATGGGTGATGGTCAGGGTTAGAATATGTAAATTCACCCTAGGCACTGACAAGTAAAGCCAGGGACGTTTACGAACGTCGGAAAATAGTGGAGGGACTTAATTGCGGTAATAACAGTGGAAGGGTTCCTTTCTAAATATCCACACTTTATGGAGGGTTCAGTTACAAATATTTGGTGGAGTTATTTGTAATTAAAATATTTAAATTCTATTTTGTGTGAGACACAAAGTTTAGAAGTTTAAATATTTAAAAGCCTAAAAGTGTGGGACCCACTTAGACCTAATTAGACTTAGCATAAGATAGAGATTGGGGACCTCTCTATATATAGATATAGAGAGGGGCGTTGATTTTTACCCCAACCATAAGAAAAAACGTCATCCTCTCCCCTTCATCTATCTATGTGTGATCTAGTTACTTCAAGGTGAGAAAAAGAAAACCCTAAGTTCTAAAATTCGCAACAATATCCCGCAGAGAAAAGAAGTCGATTTTTGAGGCACTTCGGTGAGGAATTGGAGGTCGGCTATTTCTGGGAAAGTTGTTGGAAATTCGATTTCCTACAAAAAGAATATATCATACAGACGAAAAGGATGACCGAGCAAAGAGATATACCAAAAATACTCCAGCAGGTTTTTTGGTCTTGGGTTTAAGTTGTGTGTTGTTTTCTCATCAATTAGAGTGCAACTTCAACGATCCGGTAGATCTGTTCGTGGGATCAACATTAGCAAACAACAAAGTTTTGAGGCTACAGTTCATGCTTCAAAGGTATACTTTTGTTCCTTTTCTTTTCAGATCCCATTAACAGTTGGACGCCCTATTAGGAATCGATTAAAGTTTTTTAAACCTTTAATTTTCCGCTGCGTTTTTAACTGGAATAATCGATTCCCAACAGTGGTATTAGAGCCACGTCCAATCCAGTTAATGGGTCTGTTATTTTTTGTGCAAATCATGGATCAATTGACTTAGATTAAATTCTTTAAATATTGGTTATGATTTTATGTGTGTGCATGAATGTTCTAGTTTAATGTATAGGATATGGAGGCTTGTAAAGGGCAAGAAACGAAGTTCTTGGTTTCCCTGGCCTATTTATTTTATTCTTTTAAATTAGATTTGATGTACACCTTTTACACAAAAGGTATAGGATGGATGTAAATTAGTTCTTTTAGGTTTTCTTATTTTGATGGAGATCAAGATGGAGGAGAAGAACATGGAGAGGAGGCCGGCGGCTCAATTTTGGATGGTTTTGGGTTTTAGAAACCCTAGTTATTTTATTTAATGAGATTAAATAATTAAAACCCAAAAGGCTCTAAATTAGTATGATCCAAATTGGTCTCAAACTGATAGGGAACATACTAATCCAAATTTATTTGATCCATGATTTTAATTGTTA
>MVGT01003611.1:7029-19796 GCA_002174775.1 Macleaya cordata | reverse complement strand
AAATATTGCCAATAATGCATCAGGTTCCTGGTGCATTGATTCTGGAGCCACTAATCATGTATGCAATTAGTTACAGGGGTTCCAGATAATAAGACAGCTGGATGATGAAGAGATCTACTTGAGTTTGGGATTAGAGGAAAGAGTTGCAGCGATCGCCATCGGACACGTTCGTCTTCTTACTAGTAGTAGTGATAGAGAGAATAATACTTTAGTTTTAAAGGATTGTCTTTATGTGCCGGATATTCGGCGGAACCTTATTTCAGTTTCTTGTCTCGCTAGAGATGGTTTGACAGTGAAGTTTGATTCCACCAAGGTTTTTATTAATAAAGGTAGTTTTATTAAAGCTTCTGGCACATTGATTGATGGTCTGTATTTAATATCTCCTATCATACCCTCTGCTTATAACAAGGAAGTTATGACTCAGTCGCCTTCTCTAAAAAGGAAGGCACCTTCAATAAATTCTACATATTTATGGCATCTTAGACTTGGGCATATTAACCTAAACAGGATCAAGAGGTTGGTTCAAAATGGGCCCCTGGGTTCATTGGACATTGAACCATGGTCACTCTGTGAATCCTGTCTGGAAGGAAAAATGACCAAGAGATCCTTTTCTGGGAAAGGAATAAGAGCCAAAGAAATATTAGAATTGGTGCATACAGACGTATGTGGACCAATGAATGTTAAAGCTAGAGGTGGCTATGAGTATTTCATCACCTTCACTGATGATTACTCTAGATATGGCTACATCTACCTTATGCATCATAAGTCTGAATCTTTTGAAAAGTTCAAAGAATTCAAGACTGAGGTCGAAAACCAAACGAGTAAGAGATTGAAAGCTATTCGATCTGATCGAGGAGGCGAGTATCTCTCAAACCTGTTTGGCAAATACTTGGTTGAGCATGGAATCGTTTCCCAGCTCACAGCACCAGGCACACCACAACAAAATGGTGTTGCAGAAAGAAGAAATAGGACTTTGCTAGAAATGGTAAGGTCCATGATGAGTTATACCTCCTTGCCCATTTCATTTTGGGGTTATGCCTTGGAAACGGCTGCATATTTACTGAATTTAGTACCTAGCAAGGCAGTTCCTACGACACCCAAAGAGTTGTGGACAGGTCACAAACCTAGTTTGCAACATATCCACATTTGGGGTTGTCCAGCACACGTGCTTAAAGGAAAGTCGAGCAAGATGGAACCGAAATCGGAAGTATGCATATTTATAGGCTACCCAAAAGGAACGAGAGCATATCTGTTCTATAATCCCAGGGAACAGAAGGTGTTCATAAGCGCGAATGCGATCTTTTTAGAAGAGGATCACATTTCCAATCATAAGCCTCAAAGTAAGGTCGTGCTTGAAGAGATGGAAGATACAACGACAGTGGGAGTTAGACATACCCCTAACTCACTCCCTGTGAGTATGGGCACGTATAGTCTGCCCGTGTTTATGGATCAAACCATATCTCTTCCCGTGACTCAACAATCTCATAGAGGCGCAGTGGAAGCATCTAGATTATCCAGGAATACAGATACCGAAATACAAGGTGCACCTAATCAGGCACAAGTTCAGGTAGAGCAGGAACCTCCAGTTCAGCCTGATCCGCCGGTTCAACTTGAACCGATGGACCAGGAACTACCTAATCAGCAAGAACCAGCTCAACCCGAACAACCAGTTCAACCGAACCCTCCGGTTGAACCAGTTCCTGCACCAGAGCCTCGTCGTAGTGGGAGGATTAGAAGATTTCCTGACAAATACAAAAAGTTTGTAATGTTAGGAGAAGCTTTTCAAGTTGTTCCTGAGGAACAAGACACGGATCCTTCAAACTATGAAGAGGCCATTAGTAACACAGATTCGAGACTTTGGCAAGAAGCTATGAAAGATGAAATGGAATCTATGTATTCCAATCAAGTCTGGGAACTTGTAAATCCACCACTCAATATTAAACCCATTGGGTGTAAGTGGATTTTCAAGAAAAAGAGAGGACCAGATGGAAAGGTGGAAACCTTTAAAGCAAGGCTGGTAGCGAAAGGGTATACTCAAAAGGAGGGTATAGACTACGAGGAAACCTTTTCACCAGTAGCTATGCTTAAGTCCATCAGGGTACTCTTATCTATTGCTGCTCATTATGACTATGAGATTTGGCAAATGGATGTCAAGACTGCCTTCTTGAATGGCAATCTTGAGGAGGACATTTATATGGTCCAGCCAGATGGTTTTGTAGCGGAAGGTCAAGAGCATATGGTATGCAAGTTGCAAAAATCCATATATGGACTTAAGCAAGCATCTCGAAGCTGGAACATCAGATTTGATCAGGCAATCAAGTCCCTTGGTTTTGATCAACATCCTGATGAAGCTTGTGTTTACAAAAGGATAAGACAGGAACAAGTGATATTTTTGGTACTGTATGTTGATGACATCCTAATCATTGGGAATGATGTGGGAGCATTATCCTCCGTCAAAATTTGGTTATCTAATCATTTTAGCATGAAGGACTTGGGAGAAGTCAACTACATCCTAGGGATCAAACTTCTGAGAAATCGGAAGTTAAGGTTGATAGGGTTATCCCAAGAAACCTACATAGACAAAATACTGGAAAGGTTTTACATGCAGAATTCCAAGAAAGGTCTCTTACCTTTCAGACATGGAATTCGGCTTTCAAAAGATCAGTGTCCCAAGACACATGATGAGGTGAAAGCCATGGAGAAGGTACCTTATGCCTCGGCAGTGGGTAGTCTCATGTACGCCATGTTATGTACCAGACCAGATATTTGTTATGCAGTAGGAATGGTTAGCAGATATCAATCCAACCCAGGCAATCCACATTGGATAGCAGTAAAGCACATTTTGAAGTATCTACGGAGAACCAAAGGATATGTGCTTGTATACGGTGGAGATGATCTAGTACCAATTGGTTATACCGATTCAGACTTTCAGGCAGATGCTGATGAGAGTAAATCTACATCAGGGTATGTGTTCACTCTAGGAGGTGGTGCTGTAGTATGGAGGAGCATCAAGCAGAAGTGCGTTGCTGACTCCACCACAGAAGCTGAATACGTAGCAGCTAGTGAAGCAGCAAAGGAGGCAGTATGGCTGAAGAAATTCCTGGTTGAGCTTACAGTTGTACCCAAGGCTATGCTACCTATTGTTCTCTATTGTGACAATAGTGGTGCTGTAGCAAACTGTAAAGAACCAAGGAACCACAAGACCAACAAGCATATCAAGAGGAAATACAATGTCGTCAGGCATTATGCTAGTGAGGGTGACATCAGCGTCACCAAGATAGCATCTGCAGAAAACATAGCAGATCCCTTTACCAAAGCACTTCCACAGAAGGCTTTTGATTCACATATCCATGGAATGGGGTTAAGGGAAAGTTTCCTTTGTTTGTAGTGCAAGTGGGAGATTGTTGGGGTTATGCCCTAAAAACAATGTTTACGACATTTATGAGTTTAATAAATGGTTTATTATTTCTGTTTAACATGCATATATATATATAGTGAGTATGATATAACAAGATGAATTAATTGTATGAAGTGTGTTCATACAAGGAGAGGTTTAATTCATCAATGTTGGTTCGTAGTCTAATCAAAGACTATAACACAAAGGATGATTATGTTATATAATGTGATGTATCTCCATCACAGGAGTGTTGACTCCTAATCCTATGTGTTAATGTAATTGAATTACATTGAACAGGTCAAAGGATGATTATCATTGTTTGTTGTCAGTTAACAATAATGATCATCAAAATTACTGTTATAGTAATTGGTCCTTAATTCTGAGAATTAACATATAACCTACATGAGAGTAGTGACCGTTTTGTTTTGCTAATCAGTGAGGTCAGAAACGAAAACGTGATCCAATATTCTGAGCAAGATGGATGGTCATTTATTCCATAGTAGGAATAAGTTAGTTCAATACGGAGTCCACATGAAATGACGTTCACCTGAATCACCTTGTAGGTTCTGATGATCTAGACTGGCCAGTAGTCTCCTAAATTGTTTGGGAGATTTATTAGATCATTAGGAACTATTGCATGGGTGATGGTCAGGGTTAGAATATGTAAATTCACCCTAGGCACTGACAAGTAAAGCCAGGGACGTTTACGAACGTCGGAAAATAGTGGAGGGACTTAATTGCGGTAATAACAGTGGAAGGGTTCCTTTCTAAATATCCACACTTTATGGAGGGTTCAGTTACAAATATTTGGTGGAGTTATTTGTAATTAAAATATTTAAATTCTATTTTGTGTGAGACACAAAGTTTAGAAGTTTAAATATTTAAAAGCCTAAAAGTGTGGGACCCACTTAGACCTAATTAGACTTAGCATAAGATAGAGATTGGGGACCTCTCTATATATAGATATAGAGAGGGGCGTTGATTTTTAACCCCAACTATAAGAAAAAATGTCATCCTCTCCCCTTCATCTATCTATGTGTGATCTAGTTACTTCAAGGTGAGAAAAAGAAAACCCTAAGTTCCAAAATTCGCAACAATATCCCGCAGAGAAAAGAAGTCGATGTTTGAGGTACTTAGGTGAGGAATTGGAGGTCAGCTATTTCTGGGAAAGTTGTAGGAAATTCGATTTCCTACAAAAAGCATATATCATACAGACGAAAAGGATAACCGAGCAAAAAGATATACCAAAAATACTCCAGCAGGGTTTTTGGTCTTGGGTTTAAGTTGTGTGTTGTTTTCTCATCAATTGGGGTGCAAGTTCAACGATCCGATCCGGTAGATCTGTTCATGGGATCAACATTAGCAAACAACAAAGTTTTGAGGCTACAGTTCACGCTTCAAAGGTATACTTTTCATCCTTTTTTTTCAGATCCCATTAACAGTTGGACGCCCTATTAGGAATCGATTAAAGTTTTTTAAACCTTTAATTTTCCGCTGCGTTTTTAACTGGAATAATCGATTCCCAACAGGAATTTCCTGGTCTACCTCCCCAAAGAGAAATAGAGTTTTCCATTGATGTGCAACCTGGGACGAAAGAAATTTTGATTCCACCGTATCGAATGGCGCCACAAGAGTTCAAAGGACTAGAAAAGCAATTGAGAGAATTGCAACAATTGGGTTTTATCCGACCAAGTGCTTCACCATGGGGAGCACCTGTGTTGTTTGTACGGAAGAAGGATGGATCGATGAGACTATGCTTCGACTACAGACAACTCAATAAGGTCACAATCGAAAACAGATATCCTCTGCCCAGGATTGATGACCTTTTTGATCAATTGAAGGGCGCTAAATTTTTCACCAAAATTGATCTCCGGTCGGGATATCATTAGCTTAGAATAAGGGAGAAAGATATTGCAAAAATGGCTTTTCGAACCAGGTATGGGCATTTTGAGTTTCTGGCGATGCCTTTTGGGTTAACTAATGTGCCAGCAGCTTTTATGGACTTGATGAATAGGGTCTTTCGGCCCTACCTGGATCACTATGTTGTAGTGTTTGTAGATGATATTCTGGTGTACTCGAAAACTCGGGAAGAGCACGAAGAACGCCTGAGAACAGTACTTTAAACTTAAAGAGAGTATCAGCTATACGTCAAAAAGAGCAAGTGTAATTTCTAGATGACCGAGGTATTATTTCTTGGACACGTGATATCTAAGGAAGGAATTGCCGTTGATCCTGCAAAAATTGCTATTGTAGTGAGTTGGAAACGACCGAAAAGTGTCTTTGAAATCCGAAGCTTTTTAGGCTTGGCAGGTTACTATCGGAGGTTCGTTGAAAACTTCTCAAGGTTGGCAGCCCCTCTTACCCGCTTAACTAAGAAAGGCATAAAGTTTGAATGGAACCAAGAGTGTAAGGAATCTTTTGAGAAACTCAAGGAGAAATTGACTACGACACCAGTTTTGGCGGAGTCTTAATGCAGTAAGGAAAGGTGGTGGCGTACACATCGCGACAGCTTAAGGAACATAAGAAAAACTGTGCAACTTATGACCTTGAACTAGCAGTGGTGGTTTTCACACTGAAACTTTAGAGACACTATCTGTATGGAGAGAAGTTTGAAGTATACTCAGATCACAAAAGTCTAAAGTATATATTCACACAAAAGGAATTGAATCTGCGACAGAGAAGATGGCTGGAGTTTTTGAAAGTCTACGACTTCACTTTGAATTACCATCTAGGAAAGGCAAATGTGGTAGTAGACGCACTCAACAGGAAGCACCAGGGGACGGTGGCGATGATGATGCAAACAGTGGACGAGTATGATCTCAGAGTGGAGAAGGGTGATGTAGGTGCTTATTTAGCCAACATTGTGGCCGAACCGAGAATCGTCAAACGAATTATAGAAGCACAGAAATAGGATATCAATCTACAAGAAGTTCTGGAAAAACTCGGCACTAACGAAGCACCTGAAGGGTTGGATGCAGAGAGCTGATGGGGGAGTAAAGTTCCAAGGAAAGCGATGTGTACCGGAGGATGAAGTGCTTAGGAAGGAGATCCTGACTATGGCTCATGAATCAGTTTTCGCCATACATCCAGGAAGCACAAAAATGTACAATGACCTGAAGCATCGCCTCTGGTGGAAAGGAATGAAGAAAGATATCAACTCGTACGTATCTAAGTACATGATCTGCCAACAGGTAAAAATCGAGCACCAGAAAATGGGCGGAACACTAAAGCCACTTAGAGTAGCGGAATGGAAATAGGATTTCGTCACAATGGATTTTGTGATAGGGTTACCTAAGACTAAGCAAAGCTTCGATAGTGTGTGGGTCATTGTCGACAGACTCACAAAGGCCACACATTTTTTGGCTGTGAAAAGTACAAATACAATCACCACCCTAAGTGAGTTATACATCCGAGAGATTGTAAAATATCATGGTGTGCCATTATCAATTGTCTCAGATAAAGATCCACTTTTCACTTCCAAATTTTAGGAAAGTTTTCAGAAAGTGATAGGGACGCAACTAGATCTCACGGCACACCATCCACAAACGGATGAACAGTCTGAACGAATAATTCAGACATTAGAAGACATGCTGAGAGCCAGTGCATTCAATTTCTTGGGTGATTGGCATGACCAGTTACCGTTTGTGGAGTTCGCTTACAATAATAGTTACCAAGACAGCATTAGCATGGCACCATTCGAGGCACTTCATGGGAGGCCTTGCCAAACCCCGTTGTGTTGGACGGAAGTTCAGGAAAAAGGAATTCGAGGGCCAAAGGTGATCCAAGAGGCTACGGAGAAAATCCAACTGATCAAAAAGGAGATCATGTGTTCTTGAAGGTCAGCCTTCGAATAGGAGTCAAACGATTCGGGAGTAAAGGTAAACTTACCACACGGTACATTGGGCCATTCCAAATTCTTGAACAAGTTGGGGAATTAGCACACCACTTAACCCTACCTCTGCAGTTGGCAAAGGTGCACAATGTGTTTCATCTGTCCATGTTGTGAAAATACAACCCAAATCCTAAGCACGTCATAGAGTGGCAGGAAGTTCAGGTCAATGAAGGCGTCAGCTATGAGGTAGAACCTGTTCGAATCCTAAAAACTAAGGAACGAGAACTACGGAACAGAACGAAACGGTTTGTGAAGGTCCACTGGAACTACCACGGGCCAGAAGAGGCGACATGGGAATCGAAAGAGGAGATGAGAGATAAACATCCAGAACTCTTCACAGGTATGTCCTAGGCCTTATAGACTAAATTTCGAACGAAATTTTTGTTTAGGGGGTGATAATGTAACACCATGAAAATTCTTGTCTGGGCCTTGAAAAGCCCCTGGGCTGGGCCCAAGGTTTGGTACACACCCAGTGTGGGGTGGCATATACAAAGATAGCATGGTAACTAAAACCATGCACATGTAAGGAAGTAATGCCACACGTGACCTCGTGTGATGAGTAAGAGGTTGATGGACTGATTTTAACCTTTAACTGAACTAGTACCTCATGCATAAAATGGGATGAAGAGTAGTGTAAAAATGCTTTTGCACAATATGAGTAGGGTTATAAATATGAAAAGAATAGTTAGACGGTTGCAAACACAGTTTTGCAAGATGTGTATATATAGCAAAACAACGCATATAAGTTACGCGTTTACGTTAAAGTTTATATGCATGCATGCACGTGGTGAATAGTACGTGCATGTGTATGTGCACGTACATACATATATATAATAATATTATTGTTACAATTTTTACGTGGAAATAATACATGCATGCATATATAATTTTAATATGATTATTATTATGATTTTCACGTAACTAATGCATGCTATATATATAAATATACATGTGGAAGAGTTTTTATTAAATGCATGCAATGGAATGTATATATATATATATATATATATATATATATATATATATATATATTACATATATATATACATAATATGTAGAAACCGTGTGGACCTTACCCATGAGAAAAAAAAACGTGTGTACTTAGAGGAAAGAAATTTTAAGTCTTGGGGATTAATCAAGATTAGTTTGGAAGGAGATATTTTAGGAAATAAGATATGGAGGTGATTTTAGAGTTTTGGAAATAATAAATAAATAGAGAGAGAGAGTGGTCGATCTCTCCATAGGAAAGGATCGACCCACTCATGCTAATATGGTTAGGAATCCCATTTTTTACACAAAACTTAGAAAACTTACTCTAAATTAAAGGTTGGGATATTTTTGGTAATCTAGCAAGGATTGGGATCATCCGAACCGTTGGATCTAATCTAGAGACACTTGTGAACATCTTAGTGGGTTTTTCATAATTTTTAGAAAATTAATTTGACACAAAAAATAAGGGCCACAATGTGAGAGCCGGCCAAGCATAAAGAGGAGGTCGATCTCTCCTCTATTTTCTCCCTAAAATTTTGTTAACTAATTAGTTAATCTTCTCAATTGGATAAATATGAAACACTAGAGTTTTTATAAAATTAAAATAGTGTGAACCCTTAGATAGTGATCAAAGATCACCACCATCCAATCCTAAGGAAGCCTAAAATCTCTATTTTGGTCAAAGAAGATGAGGAGGAAAGTGAGAAGAGATTTAGGAAACTAACAGAGTTAGAAAAAATCTAGGGAGAGAGGGAGAGATCGGCTATACTAGGGCCGATCCCTCCAAGTCTCTCCATTTTTTAGTGTTGAAACAAAAAAAAAAAAGAAAAAGAGAGAGGGAGAAAAATGGCAGCAACCTAGGGGGCTGGTTTGGGGTTTTTCTTCTTAAAAATCTTAATAAAAACTCAAGTTCTAAAGCTTAGAAGAAAGGGAAGAAACTAGTGGAGCAACTGTCATCAATCGTGTGGTAAAGGTAGGGGATATGCGGGTATTTGTGAGTATATATGTACTGTTTTCCTTTGATTTTATGTGGAATACATGCTCATCAAGGGCTGATTTCCATGAACTATTGAATTTATATAAACATATATGCTTACATATGTTACATACATTGATATATATATTTCATGATGATAAATCCCATGAAAAGCAATGAAGAAAACGTTCCTCTAATAAGTAATATTGAGATGTGATTCTTAGTTTGATGGGTTATTCCAAACCATGTCCTCCAAAGTGAGGGATTCCTGCAGAAGATCGTACGATGTACAATGGAAAGAGAAACCTAATGTTTAAAATAAGAAACCGAACAAAATGTTCGGTCGGTAATTATCGGTAGTGTAGATATTATATATTTTGATGAGTTGTTGTTCTATATATGATTTATATATACTTGTGTTGATCTTGTACTATGTTAGATGGAATATGAATCCCTACTGAGCATCAGCACACCCGTTCTTTTTATCTTTCATAAATCAGTGAAAGGGATACGTAGGAACGCGAGTTGCGGCGTATTCGTGAGGAGGAAGACTAGGTAGGTCTTCCATGATTATCTCTTTGGGTAGATTTATACTTGAATAAGCTTGGAGAGGTTACTTGGACAAGATGGGACATTTTTATGTGGACTTGAGACTATTTCAATTTCTGGATAGTAGGCTGGATTTCATGCCCAGCAGTTAGTATTTTGATCATATCTTCTATTTTGTTATTGGTTTTTAATTTTTGTTGTATCCTTGGACTCATGAGATCCAGATATAGTAAATATTTCATGATTTTAGGAGTAGGATAAGTCTCGTTTTTATAATTTTAAATCTGTTGTGTACTATAAGTCGACATCGATTTCACTAGTGCCAGGATTGCATCTGGATTCTAGCTGAATCTCTTGGGAACTAGACTTTAGCTAAAACAAGAAAGATGTGCGGCTCTGAGTCTAGTTTCAGTGGATTCTAACAGAACCTGATTCCGATAAACAGAACGCAAACTATAAATTTTTAAATGCACAATATGCCAGACTTGAGTGTTGCACGAGGTCTAATCAAAGTATTATTTTATGTTTGTTTTTTTGTCTAAAAATAAATTTAAAAATATTATATGAATGTAGATGCGTTTTTAAACAAATCCCCAGAAGGGTTATTTGTTTCGATACTTAATATATCGTAGGCATTCAACAAAGTTACAGACTCACTGCTGGCACACTTTATGAAATAAAAGACTTAAGGCATGTGGACCCTAGAACCCTAGACATACCCATTGACATACTTGGGCCTATGGTCGGGCCTAATCGAATCGGGATTTATTTCAAAAACCCTAAATTAGATGTGGGCTCAGTTGACTTAGCTGGCTAAGACCCAACCCTGTCTAGTTGAGCCGGAACTGACTAAGCCCAATTGTGTTGGACCTAAATGTATTTTCAAAAAACCATTTTATTAACGTTCCAGGCTTTGGATATTTACACCCAGGTGAGGTGTAAGTACACCCAAGGTCTGGGATGTTACACGACCAGTCTTTCTCCACGACTCGAATCCATGAATGGCTCCTTCAATGGTATGTGCGTCTCTAATTCAGACTCCACCAAGCCCCGCACTTGTTAGCTTGAATCCACAAGCCTCTTGTATGCCTCCAACTCGGAATCCACCAAGCCTCGTACTTGTATGCTCGAATCTATGAGCCTGCACCTAGCCGGATCTCAACCGACGAACTCACTGGAACTCCACCGGTGACTGTAATGGTGTTTGAAGATTTGGTATTCTTCAACACTTTGTGGATCTCTTGCTAGAATGATATGCAAGATCTAGCTAAAATAAAAAACCCTACGAGAGTAAAACAAAATCAACTCTTTAACTCTCTTCTTCTTAGATGCATAACCTAAAATGGTTTGCTTCTCTTCTTTATATAAAGAAGGAGCAAAACCTCAAAAATTATAACATGGAAGCCAATTTTTCAATAAAAACTCCCCCTAAATCGAATCATCCAGAACCTTTTCAGTAGAAGACAACAAGATTCGATAAAAACACACTGACAAAAATGCTTTACATATAAACATAAGTGTCAAGATTTAATCCCAACCACATGAGAAACAATCACTGTGAGCCATACGATGAATCAAGACCATCAAGATGAGAAAATTTACACAAGTCCATGAAAGTATCATAAGCAACTGGTTTTTCAAGAAGATGTTCCAACATAAACAATGAAAACACAAAATCCATCAAACAATGGAACGAGTGTGTGTGCAAGTGATGATGTCACAAAATGTAAAAAGATCCTTGAAAGTTGATACACATTAAGATTCTACTCTCTCTTCACTATTTCAAACCACACTGTTATGAAGGACAAATCACAATGCACGTTACAAGTAGTTCAAGACCAACATGTTAAGGCATTTCCATTAAGGTGTATTTTAGAATACAAATAGCCTAAGAGCATGTGTCATGACTCATCAAGTCTACCTGAGAGTTCATTATTGATTTGCTCTCAAGGCACCGAGACTTATCATGTGGTCACATTACGAACTACCATGCCACCAAGCTCAAAATCTTTTATGAGAGCTTACTCTTTAGGTGGCTCCACCAAGCTCAAAATCTCTTATGAGAGCTTACTCTTTAGGTGATACACCGAGTTAAAAGTCTTTTACAAGAACTCACTCTTGAGATGTATAGCAACAAAATATATTATGAATAAAGCATAAGTGTTATGATAGCTCATCCATACTAGTTTGGTTTGAAATAATTCAAAAGAAGTAACGAACATACAAACTAGGATCAAGCCCCACACATTCAATCAAACACAAGATACAGACATAAGTTCAGAAAAGCTCGAGTGAAATGTGTGAAGCAAGGAACTTGAGATCTCATCGTTTATTATCCAAAGATATTCAATAAATCCAAAAACTCATGATCTCAAGAGCAAGTGATCAAAAACCTTATCTAAGATAGACATGATGCATAAGGAACAGATCACAGCGAAGACACACAGGTTGTGGGACCCCGTAAAATCGACCCTGTGATCAGCCCAATGAGTCAGCGAGTACTATTGTAATTTTTGTGGGGTTATTACTTATGCGCACATTTAATTAATGAGGTGTACTTTGAAGATTTAAAGAAAAAAAAATTTCGGTGGTGAATTCTACACCTTGAAGGTATAATCTTGTCACAGAGAAAAAAAAAGGAAAGGAATTTTTAGCTAGGTTACAGGGCGTTACATATGGTATCAGAGCATTGTCAGCTCTGAGTAGATCAAATAAGAAGATAAAAGCCACCAAGAGTAGGAAAATATTTTAAAAGCTAAAAGCTTTAAGGAACTAAAAGTCACCAAAATAAAAAAAACCTTATTACTGTACCTTGATATTTTTATTGACTTAAATGCTTTCAATTGGTTTATGTCATTTAATGGTTTTACAAGTTTTGGTGGAGTATGAAGCTAAATTTATTACTTCTATGACTCTTGGCAGTGAACGATGCCGAGGGGGTGGCCTAGACGACAACCGCCACC
>MVGT01001668.1:11938-35101 GCA_002174775.1 Macleaya cordata | reverse complement strand
GAGATCTACCCAATTGTACGGTTCGATTCTTCAAATTATGCTCCGAATAAAAACTCATTATTAAATGCTAGGCTTAATTATTTTGGGTCGTTACACCTTTCCCTTTCCCCTTCTTGGGTGAACCTGTCCCATTGCCCGAATCCTGGAATAGTGATGTCTCGTCCTGACATGGGTTACCTTCCCTAAACGGGTTTAATGGAACATGCCTAGGGCAGAGAAACGTAAGTTTATCTAGCCCGATAGGCAAACACCTTAAGATAGGGCACTTCGTGGCTTAAACGGCTCTATTTTAACTATGCTCCGCTATTAGAGAAGAAAGAAAATACATGCATATAGGCAAACCCCACGAACAACTAAACCATCTATTTCGGGTCAACTGGATTTGGATGAAGAATAAGAAAGAGAGAACGATGCTAAGGCTGAAGTCGAAACCTAAGCCAAAGTTCAAGCTAAAGTAGGTGCCTAAGTTGAACTTAAGTCGATGCCAAAGCCGGTGTTGATGTCTTAGAATAGGGAACACCAAGTGAAAGAGCTGCCATCCAGAACTTGAGAAGGGCAACGAACTATTGAGTCTTGCAGACAAACCGAACTCGCGGAGATTGAAATGAGAGAAAATGGAAAGGCGCTTTTTCCACCTTTTTCAGAGTTGAGTTACTCTTAGTCGAAATCACTCGAACCTTTCTCATATCTTTGTGTTTCCTATGTCCTCAATTGTCCAGTTTCCTGGCTCGCTAGCTTGCTGGATCAAATCCACGGATCGGACTGAATTCCCGCCAAAGCAAAGGAGAAAGAGTGATTCTTTACGTTGTAAGCAAACAGGCAACGACAAACACAGAAGTGAATAAAATAGCTGACTGACTTCCGCACAGGAAGGAGTGACTGAACGACGGTGTTTTGCAACTTTTCAATCAAATTCAATCAAAAAACAAGGGAAGATGGGACTTTTGAATAGAAATCCCCGGGAAGATGCAACTTTTTCCTTCTTTTGACCTTCCCTAAAAGTACCATTTCAATGGAATAACACGGGAAGATGAAACCTTTTTTAACCAAAAACAGGAGAATTAGTCAACTTGTCAATCAAGATTCAATCAAGGAAAGCACTTCTTCACTTGCCTTGGCTTTGGGTGAGTGAGTTCCCGCTGCATCCCACTTTGGTTTTGAATAGCGCTTTGCCGCTTTCTCTCCCTTATGGTACGGTTGAGATCTTTTACTTAGAGCCTCTTCTCAGCTCTCTAATTCCGTTCCGTCACGAGCTACTTCGTTCTCTCCTTGAATTATTGTATAGGGCGAGCCACCAAGAAAACGTATGCGCGGCTTTCGCGCTAGCTTGAGTCATGGGCGCTCATCCCTTACTTGTTCCTCCCTGCACTCATTCTTACTCTCCTCAACCAATTGCTCCTCCAATCCGCCTAACCCATCAGCTACTACATCCACCTCCACCAACAAACCGTCATCCTTGGCGACCTCGACTCTATTGTTTATATCGTTTATGGATTGAAGGAGTTCTAGGGTTTCAACTTCGTGACCCTCACAAGACATTCATACAGCTAAACCTGTCGCCAAGACATCAACTGGATATTTATTCACCTGATTCTCTCCCATACATCTTTCAGGCTTGTCCAACTCTCTCCCAGTCCCTATTCCTACTGTACACCTGCCAAGGTGTGCTAGCACTTTCGTATACTACTGGATGTCCCCAATCACTACGCCTATACCCTCCGCCCGACTGAATATCAGCCAGTTGGATTATTGTTTGGGCCTCAGAAGTCGAATCACTCCCACCCAAAGAGGCCATGATTTGGATAGATGAAACCCTAGTAAGGTGGGACCAGTCGCTATCAACCCACTAAAGACTCTCCCATGAGCTCATCTACATCTGTCCCGAATTGTGAGACCGAGACTAATCTGTAAAGATCTTTTCTGCATCCAAACGTGATAACCGGATAATACACAAACAATAGGATAAATTGGACTGAAAGAAATGACAGAAGAAAGACATCGAAAAGTAGAATCCGAACACATAGGATCACAAAGAAATGACACAAAGGTGTTATCGTAATGGTGTGCCCCAGTAAGTCTAAGGGGAGAGAATGTTACCTCCGAACTGTTGCAAGTTGAGTACACTGATGCATCTAGGTCCTCCCCCGACAGTTTAGAATAAGCGGGGATGACGGGCAAAGCCCTCCCTTCTTCGGCAGCAGCACTGTAAGAACATGCACTCAGAGAGGAGGCAACCATGTTCTCTGCAACATGCTGCTCACTGGTGGCCCAGAGATCCACGTGGCCTGAATGAAGCATTGGTTCGGCCCCAACCCCCGCCGGCAAGCATGTGTTCGTACACCGCTACAGAGCATCGCCAATCATAGAGACTTCTCTAAATGAATCCACTCCACCAAGGCATTGACCAGACAGAACTCCTCCGGGGCAAGCAAGGCGCTACGAAGCCATCTGTGGAAGTAAATGACCGAGGTTCGAACCCACACCTTCATATCTATCTGCTGGTGGCCACCCATATAACGATTGAAGGGATGTGCCGCTCGAAAGCGGACTAGTGGGTGCAAAGGCAGACTCAACTCCACCAGCTGATCTTGTGCCCGATCCCAGGCGATAGGGGCCACCGACCAAGTATTCGCCATCTATTGGGAATGTGCCGGAAGGCGAGGGGTCAAAGAAAGCCGGCTGGGGCGAGCCAAATGAATATGTGCATTCCATCCCCGGCCGGCCCCAACTAGCGAATACCGGCCAGTGCTTCTCCCTATCTCGTTTCCCGCCGAACCCACGGGACGAGGAGCGATGAATGGTGTATAAAAGAGGGAAGGGGCTGTCTCTCCATAATCAATAGAGAGCTCAAAACCAAGTGCCAGGGCATCGAAGTACGAGTAATCTCATGGTTTCCCATCCCCGGTCCCAAGGAGATTGAAGGTTCAGGGGCGAAGTGATCCCAAACATTCGTAGGTGGCTCTATTCGAGGGAAAAGAAGCAAAACTAAAGTCAGATTCCTGATCAAAAACCGGTTTCAGGGATGAAGTTCTAAGTTCTATGAATCCGAAGGGGGGGGCTTATAAAATAACTATAGGAAGTGATTCTTATCTATATCAATCCATAGATAAAGCAAGAGACGACTATAGATAAGGAAGTCCCATGACGAACTTAAAGTCACAGCAGTAGCCTCCAGGATAGATAAGATCGATTCTACTCCTCCTAACCGAAAAAAGCGAGATCGCTAAAGATCATTCCAATCATGTAAACGTACTTAGCGAGAGAATCCATTTGAAATCTGCTATTTGATATGATTTCCCTAAGGAGTTGAGATAAATGCCATGTGACATGACAAAGAAAAAAAAGGTTTAGTTTAGCTCGCCCTATGCCAAAAATAGTCAAGCCGATTTTCCTTCATAGCATAATCTCCATTTTTAAATTGTTCGATCTCACCTTATGGAGGAAAGGAAAAGTGACCCATTTGATCATTTTTACATGGAATCGGGATAAGAAAAGTAGGAATCCCAGTCAATTTATCCTAGAGTGATTCTAGCTGATGACTCCCTTGCTCCCCCTTCCTGGATGAAATAAGACTTTCCCCGTCGAATAGTAAATAGTTCCCAACGAACCAGGTTATTGGTGGGGCTATTGAACAGGCTCGCGTGCGAGTCTTTGTTTGTGATGTCTATCATCGGAAAGGAGAGAGGGCGGTGTGCCAAAGGTTTGAAACAGGAGGCAACCAGACAAGTATCCTACTTGGTTTTGTCTGACTGAAAATAAAAGAGATAGGTATATCCTGTTTTACAGGAATATCTATCTAGTGCTAGAGGAATCAAGGAGCTTTCTTTCTCTCTAGGTTCACTCTCCACAAAGATCGGCCCTCTGAGATTAGTGAGTGGCCAGTGAAAGTCGCTTGGTCGAAGGTGTATGGCATCGGTCAATAGCTTCCCTTTCTGGTGGGATCTTATCTTATTATAGCTCTTTTCACGACTCCGGTCCTATTGAATGGAATAGAAATCACTGCAGTTGGATTCTATATTCAATGTGGGAATAGTCCCTTATTTCTTTTCTACGGTTCCGTGATCACTGTACGACTTTATTTTTGGACCAATAGTAAGCCCAAGGGCGTAGCGAAGAAGAGATGATGCTTGAATGAAGAATCTCCCATCCTAGAACTAGTCCACCAGCCAAGCTTCCTATTCGTCCAGTTAAGAAAGCAGAAAAGCATTCGAACTCAAGAGATGCAAGCGATGTGCCTCAGGGACTTGAAAGAGAGTTCTTTAACCAACCCAGTTCAGTAAGCTGAGGAGAGGTTTCTGTGTAAGAGCTCTATGCTATCTATGGAATAGTGGTCAGTACTGCTTGAAAGTTTGAACCAAGTCTTGGATTCGGAAGAGAAGTAGGCGTAGAGGATATTGGGAAAGATCCCAAATCTGGTTAACTGCTTTAGGAGTGCCGGCTCCAGGCTAGAGAAAAGATAGGCTATGAAGCTGTGAAAAAGAGTTTCTATCGAAAGTTTTCTTTTTAGTCACCGATAAAGAAAGTAGCTAGGCTTCCTGGTGGTTTGAAAGAGATCTTAGTGCCTTAGACGACCTAGAAGGAGGATTGCTTATCTCACCCGTAGCAAGGTAGCCCAAGATTCTTTTGAGACGAATGAATGCCGAAGAAAGGAAGGCCTGAGAGCTTACTCCGCTGTTCGTGGTGGAATAAGGGCTTAGGAGTAGTAGGGCTAAAGGCATGCCTTAAGGCAGCTCGTGACCTAAGGTAGGCGCATTAGAATGAATTAGTGTTAGTTTTGGCATTTATCGCAGGAGAATAGGAAGAATTTTAAATGACAAAGCGAAATTATCTTATTAAAAAAGCATATAAGAGATGACTCGTATCTTTAGGGTAATACTAAGCGAGACTCCCATGTGTTAAGCAAGACTTGGTATTACCAAGCCCTTTTATCTAGGTCCTCCCCATAAATCATTTCCCGATAGCCGGACTCTCTCTACAATGAGTTGTATATTGCTTCTTCAAGCAGTATTGTTTATTATATCTGAAATAAGATATAGTTCTCACTAATTAGTCTCTTCATTCGTTAGAGAGAGGGATTTGTATTGACTATCTCATCCTTTAGAGATAGGATATGCAAATCAATGGGTAAGGCAAAGGGAGGATGAAACTTAGCATAAAAGAGCAAATCCTTGGCTTGTACGCTGAAATGAAAATTTTGAGGCATATGCCAGCCTTCAAGAAAAAGACAAAAATGAATATAGTCACAAATGTATCATCTTAGTAGAATACCGACAATGGGCAAGAATCGTCAACTCAAAATCTGTTCTCACTATATAAAGTATACTCTTTATCTTAAAAGNCCCAAACATTCGTAGGTGGCTCTATTCGAGGGAAAAGAAGCAAAACTAAAGTCAGATTCCTGATCAAAAACCGGTTTCAGGGATGAAGTTCTAAGTTCTATGAATCCGAAGGGGGGGGCTTATAAAATAACTATAGGAAGTGATTCTTATCTATATCAATCCATAGATAAAGCAAGAGACGACTATAGATAAGGAAGTCCCATGACGAACTTAAAGTCACAGCAGTAGCCTCCAGGATAGATAAGATCGATTCTACTCCTCCTAACCGAAAAAAGCGAGATCGCTAAAGATCATTCCAATCATGTAAACGTACTTAGCGAGAGAATCCATTTGAAATCTGCTATTTGATATGATTTCCCTAAGGAGTTGAGATAAATGCCATGTGACATGACAAAGAAAAAAAAGGTTTAGTTTAGCTCGCCCTATGCCAAAAATAGTCAAGCCGATTTTCCTTCATAGCATAATCTCCATTTTTAAATTGTTCGATCTCACCTTATGGAGGAAAGGAAAAGTGACCCATTTGATCATTTTTACATGGAATCGGGATAAGAAAAGTAGGAATCCCGGTCAATTTATCCTAGAATGATTCTAGCTGATGACTCCCTTGCTCCCCCTTCATGGATGAAATAAGACTTTCCCCATCGAATAGTAAATAGTTCCCAACGAACCAGGTTATTGGTGGGGCTATTGAACAAGCTCGCGTGCGAGTCTTTGTTTGTGATGTCTATCATCGGAAAGGAGAGAGGGCGGTGTGCCAAAGGTTTGAAACAGGAGGCAACCAGACAAGTATCCTACTTGGTTTTGTCTGACTGAAAATAAAAGAGATAGGTATATCCTGTTTTACAGGAATATCTATCTAGTGCTAGAGGAATCAAGGAGCTTTCTTTCTCTCTAGGTTCACTCTCCACAAAGATCGGCCCTCTGAGATTAGTGAGTGGCCAGTGAAAGTCGCTTGGTCGAAGGTGTATGGCATCGGTCAATAGCTTCCCTTTCTGGTGGGATCTTATCTTATTATAGCTCTTTTCACGACTCCGGTCCTATTGAATGGAATAGAAATCACTGCAGTTGGATTCTATATTCAATGTGGGAATAGTCCCTTATTTCTTTTCTACGGTTCCGTGATCACTGTACGACTTTATTTTTGGACCAATAGTAAGCCCAAGGGCGTAGCGAAGAAGAGATGATGCTTGAATGAAGAATCTCCCATCCTAGAACTAGTCCACCAGCCAAGCTTCCTATTCGTCCAGTTAAGAAAGCAGAAAAGCATTCGAACTCAAGAGATGCAAGCGATGTGCCTCAGGGACTTGAAAGAGAGTTCTTTAACCAACCCAGTTCAGTAAGCTGAGGAGAGGTTTCTGTGTAAGAGCTCTATGCTATCTATGGAATAGTGGTCAGTACTGCTTGAAAGTTTGAACCAAGTCTTGGATTCGGAAGAGAAGTAGGCGTAGAGGATATTGGGAAAGATCCCAAATCTGGTTAACTGCTTTAGGAGTGCCGGCTCCAGGCTAGAGAAAAGATAGGCTATGAAGCTGTGAAAAAGAGTTTCTATCGAAAGTTTTCTTTTTAGTCACCGATAAAGAAAGTAGCTAGGCTTCCTGGTGGTTTGAAAGAGATCTTAGTGCCTTAGACGACCTAGAAGGAGGATTGCTTATCTCACCCGTAGCAAGGTAGCCCAAGATTCTTTTGAGACGAATGAATGCCGAAGAAAGGAAGGCCTGAGAGCTTACTCCGCTGTTCGTGGTGGAATAAGGGCTTAGGAGTAGTAGGGCTAAAGGCATGCCTTAAGGCAGCTCGTGACCTAAGGTAGGCGCATTAGAATGAATTAGTGTTAGTTTTGGCATTTATCGCAGGAGAATAGGAAGAATTTTAAATGACAAAGCGAAATTATCTTATTAAAAAAGCATATAAGAGATGACTCGTATCTTTAGGGTAATACTAAGCGAGACTCCCATGTGTTAAGCAAGACTTGGTATTACCAAGCCCTTTTATCTAGGTCCTCCCCATAAATCATTTCCCGATAGCCGGACTCTCTCTACAATGAGTTGTATATTGCTTCTTCAAGCAGTATTGTTTATTATATCTGAAATAAGATATAGTTCTCACTAATTAGTCTCTTCATTCGTTAGAGAGAGGGATTTGTATTGACTATCTCATCCTTTAGAGATAGGATATGCAAATCAATGGGTAAGGCAAAGGGAGGATGAAACTTAGCATAAAAGAGCAAATCCTTGGCTTGTACGCTGAAATGAAAATTTTGAGGCATATGCCAGCCTTCAAGAAAAAGACAAAAATGAATATANCAGTGAAAGTCGCTTGGTCGAAGGTGTATGGCATCGGTCAATAGCTTCCCTTTCTGGTGGGATCTTATCTTGTTATAGCTCTTTTCACGACTCCAGTCCTATTGAATGGAATAGAAATCACTGCAGTTGGATTCTATATTCAATGTGGGAATAGTCCCTTAGTTCTTTTCTACGGTTCTGTGATCACTGTACGACTTTATTTTTGGACCAATAGTAAGCCCAAGGGCGTAGCGAAGAAGAGATGATGCTTGAATGAAGAATCTCCCATCCTAGAACTAGTCCACCAGCCAAGCTTCCTATTCGTCCAGTTAAGAAAGCAGAAAAGCATTCGAACTCAAGAGATGCAAGCGATGTGCCTCAGGGACTTGAAAGAGAGTTCTTTAACCAACCCAGTTCAGTAAGCTGAGGAGAGGTTTCTGTGTAAGAGCTCTATGCTATCTATGGAATAGTGGTCAGTACTGCTTGAAAGTTTGAACCAAGTCTTGGATTCGGAAGAGAAGTAGGCGTAGAGGATATTGGGAAAGATCCCAAATCTGGTTAACTGCTTTAGGAGTGCCGGCTCCAGGCTAGAGAAAAGATAGGCTATGAAGCTGTGAAAAAGAGTTTCTATCGAAAGTTTTCTTTTTAGTCACCGATAAAGAAAGTAGCTAGGCTTCCTGGTGGTTTGAAAGAGATCTTAGTGCCTTAGACGACCTAGAAGGAGGATTGCTTATCTCACCCGTAGCAAGGTAGCCCAAGATTCTTTTGAGATGAATTAATGCCGAAGAAAGGAAGGCCTGAGGGCTTACTCCACTGTTCGTGGTGGAATAAGGGCTTAGGTGTAGTAGGGCTAAAGGCATGCCTTAAGGTAGCTCGTGACCTAAGGTAGGCACATTAGAATGAATTAGTGTTAGTTTCCGCATTTATCGCAGGAGAATAGGAAGAATTTTAAATGACAAAGCGAAATTATCTTATTAAAAAAGCATATAAGAGATGACTCGTATCTTTAGGGTAATACTAAGCGAGACTCCCATGTGTTAAGCAAGACTTGGTATTACCAAGCCCTTTTATCTAGGTCCTCCCCATAAATCATTTCCCGATAGCCGGACTCTCTCTACAATGAGTTGTATATTGCTTCTTCAAGCAGTATTGTTTATTATATCTGAAATAAGATATAGTTCTCACTAATTAGTCTCTTCATTCGTTAGAGAGAGGGATTTGTATTGACTATCTCATCCTTTAGAGATAGGATATGCAAATCAATGGGTAAGGCAAAGGGAGGATGAAACTTAGCATAAAAGAGCAAATCCTTGGCTTGTACGCTGAAATGAAAATTTTGAGGCATATGCCAGCCTTCAAGAAAAAGACAAAAATGAATATAGTCACAAATGTATCATCTTAGTAGAATACCGACAATGGGCAAGAATCGTCAACTCAAAATCTGTTCTCACTATATTTTGTATACATTTTATGTAAGATATCAAATCTCTCTTTCTTTTATCAAATGGACAGGAATGGGTGAAAATATCTTCAACCCCTGGAGCTGAATCCAAGTTCCTTCTTCACCCTTGATACGGGGCCAATCGATACCAAAATACGGATCTCTCGCTATGAGCTATGGATAAGGATCAATAGGTTCACTGGCTTCATTAACTGCTTTTTTTTTCGAACGGTAACTGCAATTGGATCTTCAATAGGGCCACATCTCGATCAGTTGCTAGGCTGGGGACTCTGCCTCTAGTGGATTTAGAACCGGAGCAGCGGGCTACGCCTCTCAAACTGAAAGGAATGCCGCTAGCTAAAGGAATATGATATGCTCGGGGTTGCCCCTTTAACAGGCTATGCTACTTACTTTTTTTAGGCTCTACTGCTCAAGGTGTCCCGTGAGTTGCCCTTTACCGCATTTAGTATTTAATTTTTGAACATATATAATGAAAACTGAACCATCAACGAAGGAAGGAGCTTGGATGCAATGCAATATAGTAAAGAAACACAGAGACCGTAAACTAATAGTAGGATCTGTTGCTGGTTCTGATCCAACTGACTCTAAATATCCAACAGGTGGGGGGCCATGAGAACAAATATTGGGGGTTTATCGCCAGTGGATAGAGTAGAGACGATGGGAGATGAGTGCCTTTGCCCTGGCCTTGAAGCATTGGAATCGGGTACAGGCCAAGATGGAGCTACGAAGAGAGATGCTCCACCGGGCCAGCCTTATTGGTCATTCAATCAATGGAAACTATGAGGGATCACCTGCTTTTTATTCGTATCCGGGATCCAATATGGATCGAAAGGCTACGATGCACCCGGCTCACCTGCTTAGCTTCTTTCATTTGTCATTGATGGCTCAGCATCACCACTGCTTGTAGAACTATTAAAAAATGTGGGTTCCATGGTTCTGCTTTCGATGCCGCTCCCACTGGAGATTAAGGGAAACCGGGATAGGGATCAGATGCTTGCTCTATCCTTCCCTCATTCGCGGAAATAGGGCAGTGAGACAATGTTGGATTAGAATTCCTTCCATTTGGAAAAGAAAAAAGAGCTAGCCCAGCCTCGTATAGAGCTTCCCCCTTCCATTTGATGCAGAGGCAGTGGAGACCTTTTGTACTTTATAGGTTCCGTTCTGTCACCGTCGCCTTAACTCAGATAAACTCTTTTAGACCGACTCTTCATTCAATGCACTAAGACGCACCGCTCTACATTCCGTTCGGGCTTCTCTTTTGGGAGGGTTCCCTCACTCCACTCATCAGATGCGGGCGTGTAAACCCTGGCAGAGCCTTTCAGTACTTCCTTGTCAATAGAGCATGTAACTTCCTCAGCATTGGACCTGTACTTCAAGTAAGGAGGAAGAAATGGCACCTCTCCAGAAGTGTAAAGTGGCCAAGTGCTTTCCTAAAAAAAGAAGTCAACAAAGTCAGGATCTCAATAGGTGCTGTAGTCCGAGCTAAAAAAGAGGTTATCACCTTTATCGTAATCTGACCACAGAAAGTGTAAGGTAACAAGGGACAAGGAACTCCGGAAGAGCGTGTGCATCGACCCATACCGCCTAACCATCCTAGTCATCAGCTGCTCTTCCAATGAATGGAGAGTAACCTTTGAAGGTCAGAAGGTGCTCAGCCATAATAGCTGGCGTGTTAGCCTTCTAAATGGCAAAGGCTCAGAAAGGCTGATGAGGGCAATAATTCCTGACCTATGCCTCAGGCCGCGACGGAAGATAAAAAAGCCCGATAGCGCAAATGGTGCGTGGACAACGGATAACTTCAATGTCTCCTCGGCTTTGCAACTCGAAAGAGTGCATAAAGAGGCGAGAACCAAACTTCCCTTGTTCCCATAGACTCCCTCCTCGGGATAGTACATCACTAAGAGGAGAGTCAGACCCTTACACATGAGATGGCAATGGTTGAGTTCCCTGGGCAGCTAAACTCAGATTTTTGAAAATCCCCGATACACGCGCTGTTACTAAGGATTCGCTAACCCCAGGCCGACCAGGAAGGGGGAGGCACGCTATGCTATACTACAACGGTGGCTCCATACGTAGGACGTGGTTTCTCAGGAGGCAGTCTGCATAGTTGAGATATAGAGCTTTTCTCATAAGTTGAGATGTGATGTCAATAAGAAGTTAAAGCCAGGTAGGGAACCACGTAAGCGCATATAGGGGGGCATAAGCGCTCTTTGTCCCATAGTGGGGCAAATGCGCCCTCCCCCTCAGAACAGGAACAACAAAGAATGCTAACTCGAATAACTGGAAGCGGCACAAAAAGGCAAAGAAAGCAATCAACTCAGACAAAAGCCAGAAGAGGCAACTCTGAAAGAGGCAAGTCTTCAGTCGAAACCAGAAATGGTTCAGTCAGAAGTCGAAGCCCATACGTAGAGGCTTCTCTATGTATGCTATCTCAACGAACGCTGACTCCCTCCAATTCCCAATTCAAAGTTTACAGACAGCAGACAGAGATAGTTAGGAGACGGTAAGGAGTTAACCCTCATCTGAAACTTGGACTTTCAGATGGGGTTTAGTGCCTAGGTCCTTCCCAATCGACTGCTTAGTGCAGTCGCCATCAGCATCAGCGCTCGATATCAAGGAGATCACTGGATCAGTAGTTCCTTGTCTAAAAAGCTTGGAACCTCCTCCGCATAAGACCTATCTGAACAAGCTTACTGTCTTAAAAGGCCTGTCCTGACTTTAAGTAAGGAGGAAGAAGGCCCTACACTCGCTCATAACCGTTTATTTAGTTGATATTGGTTGTGAAGTACCGACCCGGACCTCGATCAAAAGAAGAAACTAGCTGTCATCATGCCATTCGGGGATCTCAATTAGGCTATTCCGTAGAGGCTGCTAGCAGGCTGGGAGCGAAGGGAATGAAGCCCGAGCGGGATCTTAGAGCCTCGTACTCCAAAAAAGAAGGGAGTGGAACTAAGAGCCCACACAGCATATATGACCGACACTGAGCGCTACCCTGTATGGAGGAGAGGCAGCCGACGGGGTGATGGGTATGCTTCACTTACCTAGAAGAGCCCTTCACATGATTTAACCTTTGAACCCTGTTTTGGGTTACTCTTAGGAAACCCAGAACTGCCATTCTACGCACAAAACAATACTTATACTTCCTTTCAGAACTAGATGAACAAACAACATCCACCTTATAGTTCAGATCTGCTGCTCCCAGATCAGCTTCAAACACACAAGCTGCCATTGCCATAGACCCGCGTTCGAAGTGGGGAGTTACTTCAGGCCAGCCAACAAGGGCAACTTGTTCACCTTAAAGATAAAGGTTTGTGAATCTCATTTCCTCTCCTCGGTAGTCAAACAAAAGATAGGTAGGCTGATCTCCGCTTCTATCCTCCCGGGATCAGAAGCAAGTGATGGCACAAGTGGAGTGAAAAGCTTTGAGTGGAAGGAAGGTCCTTGTTCAGCTCTGCCTATTCATCTCTTTTTTCAAATAGTGAAAACAAATTCCCCTGTTCTAGTTCTCACTCTGTTTTGGGGACCCCCCAAGACTGTCTTTCCTTTTGTTTCCTAGTCTATAGATCCAATCTCATTTGCTAGCGCTTCTTCGTTGCTTGGTCGGGACACATTCATAGATTTCTTTTAATTGTTCCTGGGCTTGCAAGTGACTTACTGCTTTTGGCCGTTCTTGTTGTCTTAAGTCGTCCTCTTTCGTTATAAGCTGTTAATTTCTTTCGTGCCTGCCCTAAGGCTAAGTGGAGAACTGCATGTCTTACTAGTCGGATAAAAGCCTACCACCTACCAGCCTACCTTGTTCATATCAAGCCAAACAGCAGAGACACTCTTTAAAGTTAATAGAAGCAATTCCTTTTATAAGCTTGAAAATAGGCGCTGTAAATCAATTCAAATAAATAGGGGAGTTCCAAACCAGCATCAAGCCCTTTCTCGCCCTTTTTAATGTCCTAGGCGAAGGCAGTGCAGGTGAAACCCCAATAGATCCAATTTTTTTTTTATCGCTCCACATAGCTTACGACCCGGCACGAAGAAATCTCTTAGATGGGCGGATGCGAATCTGGATCTATCAACGGAGCAATTCCATTCAAGTCGTAGTCTCAATCCCATATTCAATTCAAGTCGTAGTCGTGTCTGAACCCCTCAATCTTTCTTTCCGGAGTGAGTCAGGCAGGAAAGCCTTTAATCCTGATAAAAGAAAGAGTTTTCCCACCCTCCAAGTATCCATAAATGGAATCGGTTTGAGTGAATTACTTACCGCAGTCAAAGCCAATAGGGAAAGTCAGGTTAAGAGAGAGTCTCTTTCCGATTAGTGCATCTTGCACTTCTAATTCATTCCGAGTTAGAAAAAGTAAGTTCCTTCCTGACTAAGACATTGAGCAAGGTGAATAAGTTTTCCTAGATCTAAAAAAGGTCTTAGAAGGAGAAAGCTCGGCTTACTTCTTGCAAACCAGTAGATAGGTTGTAGGAAGGGGCTAGACGGGATGAGGAGATCAAATGCGGAAAGGAGAGTCAAACGGAGCCAAGTACTGATCAAGAGAGCTACTATCCATAAGCAGGTGGGAAGAGACCAAAACTTGAGCTGATCAAGATGTGTTCCAGACCTGCAATACAACTCACATGAGCAAGATGCGTTCCAAACCAACCTGAGCTGATCGTGTCGGCCAACAACAGAGCCTAGCGGCCGACCAACAACAGAACTGAGCAACTAGCTGAGAAGAGATGAAGCTAGACTATAGAGGTGTATAAGCATCCTGATTGGTTGTCCGTCTTGTATTGTAAACGAGAAGAAAGGAGTTGTTAACGCTTCGCTCACGCGTGAGAAGTCTGACTGCAGGTACTTCTTTTGGGTAATAAAAAAAAGATCCCTTGGTAATCATTGCCCGTGTTCGGACCGGAGTGTCCTACTGCTGTGTTGACGAAAGTGCTTGCGCGAATGAATATCGTGATGAACCGGCACGGAAAAGATCGATTTTCTTTGACTAGCGGTGGAGGTAGTACAAATTGAATAGTCAACAAGTCAGTGAAGCTTCTATTATTAGGGACAGGTTTCCCAAGAAAAAGAATCCGAAATGCTATCCTAGCCACTAACCTTTCCTGGTAGGAAACGCTATAATATTACAATAGGAAGATGGTGCCTTCACTCACTAGAAAGAGTGGGATTTCAATCGCCATAGTTGGGCAATGTAAGGTGGATACACCTACCGTCCAGTCGATCGATCGCTGTCGTTGTAGTCATTCTATATCCTCACCTTTCGGCTCGGAGAGCTTGTACCTTGATAATTGAATAGGAACCACTGAGAGATTCGTGTTGGTCGGTGCTGCAGTGCAGGAAGTTTTTTGATCGGAATGTGTTCGAGACAATAAATAGGCAAAGCCGGCTCTTTGATGAATGCCTTTTCGGGAAGTCAAAGGCCGAAGATTGGAGTTGGAAAAGCTGAAGCTAAGGGCTGAATAAGAAGTGAATAAGAGGATAGTGCATCAGTGGATCTCCTGGGATCAGCAGACGGTCTTACTAGCGATGAGTAAACAAAGTCGCTAGGAAAGCTATAGATAGGTATCAAGGCACAACCGAACTGACAAGTAAGTTTCGAGGACCTCCACCTATTAAGTTAAGAAGAAGAAAGGCTATGCTGATAGTATTATGAGGAGGTCAACCTGTTAATAAGAAGATCGAGTGCTAGTGCTATTAAGCCGAGGTTTGATAGTCAGCAACTCCTTTTTTGTTTAGCCGCGTAAATACCACCGAGTAATGAAAGAGATCCGAAAAAAGACCACCAAGTCGTGATGAAGCAGATCTGATCCAAGCATCCTGGGCGAAGGCCTACCCTGAGACACCAGAAGAGCCAGAAGATTCACCAGGGTTTATTTCAACTAGGGCTCTTTACACGTCAGTTCGAGCCTACAGCTGTATCAACTTAATGAACTGGACCTTCTCTATACGCAAATCATGCCCTATCATGATGAGTCAACAATCCCAATCGTGAAGTTCAATTATAGCAATAAAATTCTCAAACTTCAAAACCAGACGTCGAAGCAACCAGAGGGGCCCTCCCCCATTAATAGTCTTAACTAAGGGCTTTAGCTGAAGAGAGTACCAAGGACTCTGAAACAAGGCTGGCGAGCCTACACAACTACCTTAACCAACCTGTCCTGAATTGAACCTATCTTTTCTATATGCATTTCATGTTCCATCCCAGGTGACGCAACAATCTATCAAAGAAGCAATCCGTCACAAGACATAAAATGTCAATATCAACTGTTGGACCAGATTTAGTTGGTTTGTCAATCACGAAGCTCCAGTATCGCAACCAGTTACAAACTTCGAAGTGGGACCAAGGTTCTCAGATGGACGGTACACAGGGAATGGAACGAGGTGCTTTGTCTCAAGAAACATCGCAAGATGTCAAAACCATCTAAGGGATCAGTCCGGAGTCTGAAGCCAATGCTGCCAGGCAGGAAGAGTATAATAGGAAGATTCCCAAGTGAGACGGGGAGGAATCGCTCGATCTACCGAAAACGAATCCTTGTCGGAGTAACCATCTATAGCGTGTTTTTGGCTTGTCAAGCCGTTCTCCCTCAGAACTTTACTTTGAATTCGATCAGTTAGATGAAATACCGTGATTTTAGGCATAGACCCGGTTTTCCCTTCTGTGAGATAAGTCGACAAGTTCACTCGTTGCATCGGCATAAGGGCGACCTTTAAGTCTACCCAGTCATATCGAGGAGGCGGTGTTCACTGGTTCTTCTCCGTAATCGTAATGTACAGGTCCAAGTATGCGCTAAACCCGGACGGAATTGCTGACCTTTTGAATGGATTAGAAACACATAGAGCAACCACGAGCACGCAGGATACTAACATTAAATTTTTACAAGAAAGAAGGGCATTCTCTTAGAAAGATAGAGCAAAAAGCTGTTTGATAGAAAGTCGGATACGTTTGATAGTATGAAACCTTTAACCGAATAGGGCACCAAGCCAGCTTCCACTTGTGTCTCCTGGGCCGGTTGACCCTTTACCAAACCAAGTAGGACAAGTCCTAACTAAAAGGCAAGTTCCTAACTAAGAAACCTAAGCTTAAAGCGCAAGTGGGGTGTATCTATAGTCGGCTTTGCCGCTTCACAGCTCCACAATCCCGCTTCTTTTTGATCTAAAAGAAGCTTCGCAAAGTGCACTCTCAGTCCCCTTCGTACGACAGGGCCCCTGCCATTCTTCCCTCTATGGAACCAGGCCGAATCCCCAACTACGTTATAAAAGGGGTCTTGGCAATCTGCCCAATATCGTATAAAGCTGCTGCTACTTCGTCCCCTTCGTTGCCTGCTTCAATCAATCGTATTTCTGCTCGTGAAAACGGAAACGTACTTTATGAAATTAAGGCTGATGCCCGTGCCCTGCCGAGTGAAGGAGAGATTGTCGTACTTATGGGGATCCAAAGTGACTAGCCCTGGTCTGGGAGTACTGAGAGTACTGAATACGAGGTATCATATAGTATCTGTTGACCGGACTAGTCTCGTCCCATCTGGGCTGTTTGGCTGACATATAAAAAAGGGTAGGATTCCGTTCCCGAGGGGGTGAGGCTGCCGCGCTTGGTACGGTGAGTTGCTAGCTATGGACCAAAGAGAAGGGCATATGTGATATCAATTCCGGTTCTTGATGCCCGACCCAACTAGGCGAAACAGCTAAAGAAATGTTCTAGTCAAGTCGAGAGCTAGAGAGAGTAGATGATACGTTCCAAGGGTGAAGCTAACGCTTCCCTGGCCACTAGGGAGTCATCAAAGTATGAGTCCATACACTTGCTAGCTAATACTGGATCGTCAAAGACCTGATTCCATTTCTTAATACCTTCCGTCTCTCTCCTAAGGGATCCAATCCGAACTCCTTCCCTCACTTCGTTCATGATAGTCGGTCGAGTGGCCACTGTTCCCCTTTATAGTTGAGTTTCGCCTGTTTCCTTGGCCTTATCTTTTGAGCTTCTTGTAATCAAGCGCGAATCAAATGAACCGGAATCCTATCTATGGGCCTGTACCTAAACTCTGAAAGCGGGAACCTCTATTGTCGTCCCACATTCCGAAATGAAAGCGGTAACTCTAATTCCGTTTATCTCCTTAACAGTAGAGCCACTCCTAGTTTCCCGTCGGTTGAGCCACTCCCATTCCTCTCGCTTTCAGCGGACAGACCGATCAATGAGTACGTGTGGCACCAACCAACTTTTTCATCTGTATGCCTCTCCCTTCCACCCTCCCATAGTTAGTAGTGGCCCTTTTCAAGCAAAAAACACGGGTTTGGGCGACCTCTTGCCTCTATTTCCAACTGGCGAAGGGCAGGTTGGGAGCTGGGAAGAATACGAATCTTGCAAGAGGTGCCATCCTGACCTGGAGGAGGTGATGGGGAAGCTGCTGGTTCAACCGACCGAGGGGAAGCTGCTTGCTGACTTATACTCAATTGAAGGGTCAAGTCTTAATCAAATAGTTCAGTTGTTGCGCCCCATATCCTAGTAAAGTTCGAACCGTTTCCAGAGCGAGGACTTCGATCTTAGACTGAAAAATCAAGCGCATGAACTACCCCTATTGACCTAAAAGGTCAGCCCAGTCAGTGCAGTCTCGATCTTTATGATTCAACTTATCTTTCACTTCTCTTTGCGAGCTAGCCCGGTGCCCCATAAACCAGCTCTTCTCAGAACCCGGGGGAGAGACTAAAAGCTGTCTCTTGAGCTCGGGTAGCTCCTTCTTAATTGATTGCCAAATCTTAATCGAATTGCCATGCTCTAATCAAGGAGCGACCAATGAAAATAGAGTGAAAAGTTCTAGGGCGAAGGACTCTGATCCTGGGCTTTTGAACATCAAGCTTGTGGACAGGCCTCTCTCTTCCTTCGGGTAAGGGTTCCTTGGTAACTTAGCTTTCCTTTCTTTTGCTTTCCTTGGTTTCTTGAAATTTCCTGTATTGAGTTGCTAGTAAGCTGAAAGGTTAGGGGCAAGTCAACAACAGCGTAAACTCAAGGCAAGGTCTAATAGGAGGTAAGCCGATCACCACAACTAGTATTTGTTATCGGAAGATGCGCTGTTTTGTTAAGATGAGTTGTAATCGTCTTCTTCGTTGTCCAACTGATGACTTAGGCTTTGGGTTTCTATGTCAAGCGACCCGCCCTGCCAAACATCGATGCAAAGGTTAGATTTCACCACCTCTATCTACCCTCCTATTTGATCTCAAAAATCCAACCTGGAAACTCTATCTCCCCCAGAAAACCTTCTATCTCCAAGCCGAGATCCCAAGCTTTCTCCCTGACGAATCATTCTGACTTTCTTTTGGTTGAACTCACTACCAGAGACGCTACCAGGAGATCATCCAGTTTCCGGTTCAGGTTGTGCCAATCAAACTATTCCGAGTCCGACACCTGAAAATAGGTAATCCATACGCCAGCTCGAGTGACTTGTTCCATAAGGAGGCAATGCACATTGTTGCGGTGGTGCCTGTTCTGCTATGGTGGAGTCTTTGTTCATTCGTTTATATAGACAATTCAATTGTTCAATAGCTGTCTCGGTATCAACGAAAGGCAATGTCCTTCCCGATCGATATTCGTGCGTGCTTGATTCCAGGCTTGGTGGCTCGCGTAGAATTACTCTTGTATCCGACCCTCGTCTTAGGCACTGGGCTCAGAATAGCAATCCCTGCCCTATGTCCCTGGACCTTACCTTTGAAAGCCTGCCATCAAGCTTCCCTTTCGTCTGCTCCGGTCTCTACGTGTCACAGGTCCATGGTTAACTTTCCCTGTCTCTTACTCGCCTATTTGAGCTTCGAAACCTACTCGTTATTCCAATGGCTTATCGAAACCAGCGAGCCCAAAAGAAAACGACAGTAATTTATGCCAAAGAAACGAGTTGTTGAAGCGAGCCACATGACAAAATCACTAATAAGTCAAAAGAAGCTCGACCGCTCCCTAGTATATAAGTAGGGGGACCAGATGAAAAAGCTCCTCCGTGGGTCCAGGCTCCCCACTTAACTCATCACTGGAGGAAGAAGAGAGACAGGGGTACGACGGTCTCCATTTTTCCTATTTATTGTGTATACCCCTAAATAGGGAAGGGAGCGGAGTTTCCATGATGGCTGGCGTCAAAGAGGGACCAGACTCCCCCTGAAAGCCTGGTCCCTCAAAGAAAGTAACGTGCCTCGACACATACATCTTGCGAGAAGAGGGATCATAACAGCGATACCCTTTTTGCCCAGATGGGTATCAAAGGAAAATACACATAACCGCCTTTGGTGAAAGCTTGTCACAGCTGATGGACGGAAGAAGATCATATGACTCGTAAATGATCATATGATGGAACCCGATTAGTCAACCTCTCCTGCCAATTTAGCCAAATCCATCGGTCAAAGGGAAGTGGAGGGAAGCTCAACTCATATATCTTCTGGAGCCGATCCGCTTCGAAGCCCAACTATGAATCCAATCCACCTGGCTATTCATCTCAATCTCGTGCCTCTAATGGACGTGGGCTGCACCTAAATATTTATGACTGATGTTTCATTCCTTCAAGTCTCGAAGCAATGTGGTATAATATCTGTTTCCTCCGTTCGGTAGGCGGACTAGAACTATAGAGTAGGCGAGGAGAACTGCAGATTCACCTAGTATATTATTTTTTTTACATCATAGTTTGAAAAAGTATACTCCACTCCCTTAGACTCATTACGTAACACGACTGAACTCGTACCAACCCGCTTCGTAAGCTTTGACTACACTTAGATACTTAATTCCTACACTCGCTGCAAAAACGCTCCGTAGAGTAAGAAGCACCATTGCGTTGCCTACACAGGCCTAGTATCTCTAGCTTTCCGAAAACGTCATATATGACGGCAGCTTCAGCACACACTACTATCGCATTCACCTTTGATTAGTGCTTGATTAGTGTAGTGTCTATCCACGATAGAAAGACCTTCTCAGCCCCTGATCGAGTTGTGAAACCACCACAGTTGCCTTTATGCGGACGATAGGGGTGTGTGTTCAACACCTGCTTTTAGTCATCAAATAGCTACTTCCTCTCGGCTGTCGAGATAGGTCCTACCTCTTCGAGTCGTAAGAGCAGAGGAGCTTACCGGGTAGCAAGCTAGTTAGGAGAGAAGGTCCAACGCTAATTCCTGACTGAAGGGCTGAGAATGAACACAAGGCTTTGAAGACCAGACTCAAGAAAGCGGACGGGAACAACAACGACGGAGTGACGTTGACTAAATACGAGATTTCGCTTAAAGTACATAAGCGGGCCAACGAACGGCAATGAATAGTCAGACTAGCCAACTGGGACTCCCTTTACAAGCCAACAAGAAATACCAGGCCAAAGAGCGAAAGCCGAAAGAATCTTTCTCAGAGGTGCGGCGAAGGAATACACGAAGGCAGGTTTCAGAGCTCGATGAAGCAGACGAAGACTTCCAATGCATATAGGTAACTAACCGCTTGTTATCTCGGAAAGTGGAATCGCAGGCCAACAGGCGGCAACGGTAAGTATGGCAAGCTAACTGCTGGGAGAACGGTTAGTGTACCAACAACTGAGGAAGGCAGTCCAGGTGGCATAAAAGATAGGTAATCTAATGAATGCTCGAATGCTATGCCGCTTTATTAAGGTTAGTAAGTTAAACGACTATTGTATAAGGATTCGATCACAGTCCCTGTGTAAATGCAATCTCATTCTCAACTTCCTATGCCCCACGAGGTTTGTTCAGCTTAAACCTTCTCATAACTAAAGTATTTACCCAATCTTTAAAGCGAAACCAACAAAGATACCATTCGAAGGCCACGACGACAGACACGCTTTAGATAGAAGGTCATCAGCTAGACCAAGTATGGCTTCAGAGGTACACTAGAAGGCAAGTAGCAAGAGCCCTGAGAAAGAGAGAATTTTCGAGGACTAACGGTAACTAAGCGCAGTATAACACGGAACAACGTATGAGCGTAAGCTATAGGAGAGTGGTCGTAGATCAGAAGTCAGCGGCTGAAAAGGTCAACCAATAGACCAAGCGCCAAAGTGAGGGACAGTTAGCCAGATAACACGAAAGGAAGAAAAAAAACCCTGTTCCAAATGATTGAGAGTAATGAAAGAATGCCGAGTAGAGTTGATAAAGTTGAGTGATCATTGCTTGGAGACCCGATGGATGGGAGTCTCCCCCATAGGAGCGAACACATTCCCACATTCGTTGCCCGCAAAGCTAGAAACGGTAGCGACTTCCCGGTTGGTAACTTTGGAAGGTATCTCTGGTAATCTTTTACCCCTATTCATGGCTGACCGCGTACATCAATGTCTCCCCACTAATTAGGCGGACGACAGGACTAGTGTCGCACAACGCCAATACCCTACAGAATGCATAGCCCAATAGACTATATGTACCGATGAAAGTCACAAAGGTCATAAGCCTTACGAAAAAGGGGCAGGGAAGCTTGTGCATACTTTTGAGCTTTTAGAGTGCTCTGAGTCTGTAGCCTTGTAACTTGCATTCTCTGCTTCAATATTGGTCTAAGCGCATTCTTTCAAAGGCTTGGTCTTCTTGTGTGTGCTTGTGCTTAGGCTTATCGTTGGTGCACCTGTGTTGGTTTCGAGAGGCTAGCCAGGGCCACAGGTTGAAGCCATCTAAGTGAGAGGCTTACTCTGCTACAGCGGACCGTTAGCAGGGTGCCGCGGTTTGTGGGCTTGAAGGACTTAGCGCCGTGACAAGTGGTATCAGAGCCAAAGGTTAGGCCAAGCCATGGCTAGTGGTAAGAACCCGTAGGCTAGTGCCGTCGAAGAGGCTCGACGGGAGCGGACTCGTGATCGTGTGGATCGCCTTGTTACACAACTGAAGGGACAGATTTCGAGCGAGCGGGTTGCTTCTCTGGAGAAAGATAGGCTGGTCAGGCGGACCATGATGGAAGGCCAAGGACAGGGGGTCGTGGAAGTGTTTCGAGCCAAAATGGGTGGCCTGACGGACGAGGTCACCATACTACAGAAGGCCGTAAGCAGTGGCTCGACGGAGATGGTTCGAATCAAGCGAAACCAAAGGCATTCGTTGGCACCCGAGATGCTAAGGCGTTAGAGAAAAACTTTTGGGATATGGAGCGGCTTGTCGGACTACGTCCGAGGAGGCGTCGGTGAATACGGCTGCCATGTATCTTGATGGTTCAGCCAAGTTCTGGTGGCGGACCAAAAGACGTAAAGAACGCGGAGCGTGAAGTGCAATTAGATCAATTTGGGGGACGAGTTTCAGGCAGAATTGAGGGTTCCTGCCCGGTTGTGGTCCGCCATGTTGATGAGCCTGAAGCAAACAGGCCCCATACGCGAGTATGTGAAGGCCATCTTTCGTAGTTCTCCCTGGACATTTTTGATATGACGGAAGAGGACCGGCTCTTCGATTTCATGAAGGGGCTCCAACCTGCGCCAAAATGTCCAAGACTTAGGGGCGGCACAGGCAGTTAGCCTGCTAGATTGAAAGTACTTAGCCAGGGGGAGTCGAGACCAGGCCAAGGGCAAGGGCCTAAAGTATCGAAAAGGCAAGGACTCCAAGAAGAAGCCAAGCCTGAGGCCAAGAACAGCGAGCTCAAGATCAGGAGCCAAAGCGGACCGAGAAGAAAGAAGGAAGGCTTCATCTGCTCCAAGGCAGAGCGACTGCCCTAAAAAAAAAATGGAAACAGTGAGTTTCTTCCGGATTAACGGATCGTCCAACTGGAAATGATAACAGAATGCATAGGTCATTAGAAGGAGTTCCAATAAGCGGATAAATTTAGTATACCACCTTACTTCTTTCCTCTATGAGGGAGAAACATAATTGAAGAACCCGTGGATATGGGCAAAACGACAATGTTTGTTAGCTAAGGAAAATGACTCGTGGTAAAGACAAGATAGACTTTGACCAGACATGCTCGGAATCTTTTTTTTCGATCCTAGGGAAAGGAAGGACAGAAGGCTCCTCACTTTTGTTCAGTTATAAATAAATAACCACTTTGATGGAGATTTGTAGCATCATTCCATCATTCAAGTAAATACAGATTGAGATCGTAGAAACATGAGCTTGTGATATAGCTACACCTAATTCCGGATCGGTTAATGCAAGAACTATAAATAAAGGACCAGGATC
>MVGT01003945.1:0-10744 GCA_002174775.1 Macleaya cordata | reverse complement strand
CAACCCAAGGAAATGGCGACCTATCAGCGTGGCCCTAGCTATTTGGACAAATATTCATGAGCATATCCAAGCTAAGAGGTTTAATTGCTCTCCGCTTCTACACTTTTCAAAAAAAAAGAAAAAAGGAAGAGAAAAATGTTTTCGAAAAGCATTTAAAAAAAAAAAAAACGCAACTTTTTTGTTTCAAATCCTTGCCCGACGGAGATCCTATGAGGATAAATTTAGGATGCTAGGGGCATGCCTTGCATGACCCTGGTTTAGGCATCTGAGAAAAAATCTCCAAAAGGCAAGAGAGGTTTATAAAGTTTCATCGATTTTCGAAAAGATTTTCAAAATAAAACAAATTTTGTTTTCAAAATCCTTGTCTGGCGGAGATCCAATGAGGATAAACTTAGGATGCTAGGGGCATGCCTTGCATGACCCTGGTGTAGGCATCTGAGGAAAAAATTTCCAAAAGGCAAGAGAGGTTTTTAAAGTTGCATCGATTTTCAAAAAGATTTTCAAAATAAAAAAATTTTGTTTTCAAAAAGGCCTTGTCTGGCGGAGATCCAATGAGGATGAATTTAGGATGCTAGGGGCATGCCTTGCATGAACCTGGTTTAGGCATCTGAGGAAAAAATCTCCAAAAGGCGAGTGAAATTTACAAAGTACCTTTTCCTGTTTCATCGTTTCTCTCGAAAAGAGATCTTTTTTAGAATAAAATAAGTTTTAGACTGGAGTTATCCATAACCATATCGAAAGTTTTTCATTGCCTACAATTAATATTATTTTATTGATAATGGACAGTGAAACACCTTTGCTTACAAAGCCGTGCATTGTATATATTTACGACGTCTGGATGCAAACAACCATCACTTTCAAAAAAGATGAAGAAAATTAAATGTCGTTGCGTTGACCGGCCTGTGATCAAAAGGTCGATAAAATAACATGAGATATCGGACTTCTCTTATACAAATAAGAACTAAAAAACTTCCCTAGGAAAGTATTATAGCTACTGTAGAAATCCAAGTAGATCCAAATTACGAACACAAGCAAAGAGTTAAGAATCACTAACATCAATTAAGAGCTAATGCAGTAGTTAGTTAAGTACATCGCCTGTATGACCCAACCGATATGTCGTATAAGAGTAGTCATCTCTCAAGGGCCTTATTCAAATTAGTTTGACCAAAGCAACATGATCAAAGCAAAAACAACAACAGTAATAACAGGTCATGGTACAAGTTCAGGTTACTGGCTATAAAATTTGTGACCCATCCAGTACAATTTTAGTCTGTAATTAAAGAAATGGCATCATCAAATTAAGAAGCTTTTTGATTGCTGACCATATCTCCGATAGAATGCTCATTACAGTAGTTGTTCAAGCCTCACGAATAGTAAGGCTTTCATATGCTCCACCAGGGTCCAATGGAAAAAAGAAGAAGATTGAATTCAAGAAAGAATCCAAATATAAAGTATGAGCCTTGATATTTAAAGCATTTTCTCCAACTTCAATTCACTTAACAATTACCTGCATAATATAGACTACATCTGTTGTAAGAACAGACAGCCAGAGTCCTTCCAATTAGGTTGCCTGAGATGTCAAGAACTGTGATGAGTTGAGGATCTGCAAAAAAACTACTCCATCTCATAAGTCTTATCGTTAAAAAACTAGATTGATAAGGGAATCATAAACTTTTATCACTGTAATAATACATATCCAAATATCCGATCAAAAAATAAATAATAAAAAATTGTTGATGTAAAATTCATTTACAACACCATGGAAAGATTATTTTATCGCTACAATCATAAAATCTTTATCACTGTAATGACACATAACGGTCATCTCTACCATCTTTCTTGCCATTAAGACCATCCAAGTCCCCAGGAATCTACTAGTACTCAAGAATATGTAAGTTCAAAAATAGAGTGGGCCACCATTGCTCTGTATTACTATAAATGCAATTGATGCTTACCCGCACTTATATCAATCTTGAAGCTCAGTTGCATCAGTTAACAAAGTCTGCAAACTTCCAGATTTCCGAGTTGGCCTTGACCACTGACCTCCAGCAAAACCAATATCAATGCAATCGAATCAAAACAGAACATCTAGCCAATCAGCTCTTGTAACATTTATAGCATATATAGTTGATGTTCCTTAGCTAAGTGTAAGTTCTTTAGACCTTCATTGCCCAGAAAGGTATGATCATCTAATTGATTTACATGTATTTTTGCCAAGTATCTCACCAAATGTTTGGAGCTATGACACGTTTAGAACTTAGTCAGTGCTAACGATATTTTGTCCTTGTAAGGAATTTGATATAACTTTGAAATATTCCAAAAATGTTACATAATACTCTTCCTTCACCTGTCCCCATAATCTGTATAACGAAAAGGCAATGAATAATTTTCAAGGTTGGTCCAATTGCAAGTCTTCTCGCCACATCCTCTGGTCTTCTGAAACTTCTAAATGATCATTTACTTCTCAAGAAACCTTTAAGGAAGTTTTAATACAATAACTCAAATGTAGAGGCTGCAATACAACAATAGAACTGGATGAGGTCTATTAGGCTGCCAATAAAACTTATATTAATATAAAAAAAGATATAAATCAAACAAATAATATTTTGTTTGTGCTTCTTATGAACTGTAGTAGAAAGAAAATAGACAACCACATCTTATATACATCCATGTGTATAGCAATATATGAACTGTTGCAGTCTGCAAATAATCATAGATCGATGCATCAACCATCCTAATGCCTAAATTCCAAAAAAATATCATCTGATCAAATCTAGAATGCTTACAGACTTTCAATACTGAGTTCAAGGCCAACTGATCTCATAAACACATCGAAACACACTATTAGTTCAAATCGAACCAACTCCTTACTCCAAATTTATATACTTCTAATGAAGAACTAATATCTAAAAAAAACAGCATGGAATCCATAAAACACAAAAGTTCTTGTAGTATTTTCCAGAGTAATTAGACCAGAAAGAACATAAAAAACTACACTAAGATGACATAGGTATTAGGATTATTCAATTACGAATACTCGACCCTTTGAGGTGTCAGGCCATCTTATGGATCATAGGATTATCCTAACCATCTCATTCACCTTGTCCTCCTAAACAGATCAAGTCTAGTAACTAACCTAGATTCCCGCCTGATTACAGAAACATTACAAGCCAATTTCTCACTTAAGTGTCTTGAAATCTAGAACAAAAACAAAAAGCCTAGATGGAGGTTTTTTATGTGAACTAGAATGAGATTAGATAAATTAGGTTGAAGAAAGATAAGAAACTAAAAAAGAAAAATCTCTTAAGCTGGAAGAATGACTAAACTGATAACTAAATACCAAGAGCCAACCAAATCAAAACATAAAAGCAATACCGTTAACAACCAACAAGTCCCAAGAAAAAACAAGAACAAATACATACAGATTTGGATACAAATCCAAATAGTTCTAATGGGATCACCAATAATAGTTAAGTATGATGATCAGATATAGAGTAAAATGGACACTACTCTTTCAATCCTTAAGCAGGAAGCTGAATTACTTTTGTGATTGGGCACAAAAGACTTCCAGCCTGGCCCATCCTATGGTTTTGCACCTAAGGAAAAGACTCCCCACAAGTGTTACTTCTGTTAGAAGTCACGTATTAGAGTATTCTTCGAGCGCTCTCTCAAAAGGTAGCTGGAAATTTTGCAGGGGGTATGATATAAGTCGACACTGAGATTGTAAGCATTATTTCTTACAAATGCTTCATATATTATTTGCTGGTTATATGTACTGAATAATGAGATAATGGTAGAAAGATGCAGTATGAAAAACATGAGGGGCCTTCGGGATTGCCTAGACTAACTGATGTATAGCCATCTAATCAATGGATCCCACTAGCTTCAGAGATCTTTCAAAGATCAAATAGTAAGACTAGGATCAGAATCATTTAATCAACTACATCCATGTGGATCAAGAATGACTGTGGCAAGATTTTTGTAATGACAAAAAGTCAGTCTTTGTTCTTATTTTGTATGCATTTGTAAAAAAACAAAAAAATGTCAGCATTAATTTATATCAAAAATTTTTTCTAGATAACATAGTTAGAGTTGAACATAGATAAACCATTTAACTCAATAAGCAATAATTTTAGTAGCTATGATACAGGAGTATCCCAGCTAGCAAGAAGTTTCCTATATTAGAGACTAGTAGAGGAGAGAATAAAGTCTTGGTTGTATAAGGCACAACCAGCAGCTAAATTAGAAGTTTCTGTTTAATAGACTTTCTAATTTGTGAAGCAGTTAAATTAGAAGTTTCTGTTTAAGAGACTTTCTAATTTGTGAAGCAGTTAAATTAGAAGTTTCTATTTGAGAGCATTTCTAATTACTAGGAGTGCTAAAACCTAAAGTTTTAGTAAGTTTGGGAGTCTAATTTTTGGACCTTTCTAGTCCTATATAATAGCCCCAGGGCTATAGCTTTGTATCAGATTTCTTTTGAGAAGAACAGAGAAATAAAATTAGTAGTTATTCTCTCCTTCGTCGATTCCCTAATTCTTTTCCTTAATTCTTTTTTTCTATTCTTATTTGAGGGTCTCTTTTTCTACTTTGTATCAAGTGGTATCAGTGTAGACACTAGATTTTTTCACCCCAAAAAAATTAACCAAAATCCACCCCGAAGAGGGTTGTCTCTGATACAGGATGTCAAATACCCAAACGCAAGAGAAGAGGGGTGTAATAACACCCTGGCCGTTGGCAGCAAACAGCTAAAGCACCCTGGTCGTTTGGACGAAATGGCCAGACCACCCTGGCTGTTGACCCCAAACGGCCAGGGTGGTCCTAGCTGTTTACCCCATTTTCTCTCTCCACTTGAGGCTCACTTTTATGGCATTTTCTGGCAGAAGTTGTCGGCCTCGTTTGCACCTAACGGCCAGGGCAACCCTGGCTATTCGTCCCAAACGGCTAGGGCAACCCTGGTCGTTTACCCCAAACGGCTAGGGCTGCCCTTGCCGCTGACCCAGAATGGCCAGGGTAGCCCTAGCCGTTCGCCCTATTTTCTCTCTCCACTTAAGTTTTTCATTTTTTTGCCAGTATGCGTTAGAGCTTGTCGGTGCGCGTGCGCCTGATGGTCAGGGCTGCCCTAGCTGTTGGCATCTTTTCTTCTCTCCACTTGAGAGGCTCGTTTTGTGGCAGACCATTTTTCTCTCTCCTCTGTCCTTTTGGATAAGGACGGATCATGACCCTTTGATAAAAAATGATCCGACAGTCAGAATTCCTCCCTGCATCTATAAATAGAAAGGGTGCCTTGGGTCTCAACACACTAGAAAATTTGGAGAGATTTTTGCACAAACTTCAAGAATTTCTTTCTTCTTTGCTTTAAAAAACTATTCCAAGAGCTTTTCAAATCTAGTTTCTAGTGAGAGAAAGTATCATTTAACCCCTTTTTACATTGGGTTACCAAAAATGGTTTAGACAACAAAAATGGTGCAGGATTTCAAGGTGGGGCTTCTTGCAACATTGAGGATTTGGACAAAAGGCTAGGTAAAATTCCTTGTCCTCAAGCTTTTTGTGTAAAAAATCAACCATGAGTGTATTTCATACAATAAATGAATTTTGCTTTAAATATATATTTTGATATGTTAAAGTTCATGTATGCATATCATTTTGTTTAAATGTTAAAATCTTGTTCATCATCATATTTTAGGTTATAAAGTAATATTGTATTTGCGTTAAAATGCCATTTACAACATGATTAGCCTAATTTTCATAAGAAAACATGCTATAATGTATATGTTAGTAAGAATATGAGGTTTAAATGCCATGAATACTCCATGAAAATATGGAAATGTAATGTTCATCACTTTTGTATAATACACTTTTTGATCCATAAAAATAAGTGGAATATAAAAAGAAAAGTGTTTGCAAGAAAAAACTACTTTTTGATCCATAAAAACAATTGGGATATAAAAACAAAGTAGTTAGTGTGAAAATGCACGTTTTTGATCCATGATAACATGTGGTTTTCTATATAAAGTTGTTTTTACTTTTGAGTCGATAACATATGATTTGTTGCAAAAGTTACTTTATTTACTACAATGCCATTTTACATCTTCTTTATTGTCAAAAAGTAATATTTGTGCTTAGTGGGCAAAAGCTAGGATTTTGTTCAAAAGTAATAAAAATCTTAGGTTTGGAAATTATACTTTTGCCCCTAAATTCATAAAACACTCCATAAGCTTTATGATAAACTTTAGTGGGCCCACATCCCACTTTTCTCATTCCTTGAATTTAAGACCCATAATGGACAATCTGGATCTTATATTTCAAGTTTGGGCCTTAGGCCCATTATCCATCTTGGGCTTCAAAAAGCCCACTCCAAATGAAGTTGGATACTTATCCACTTTACACAAAGGGGGTTATACAACCCATGTATTCTCTTATATGCCTAACAACCATCCTTTCTCAAACCCTAAGAACATAATAGCTAAAAAAGATAACCTTCCTTAGAATAAGATAAATCTAGGTTAGGTTTGATTGGGTTTAGATTAGGGATGCATTAGCTCTAAGTTACTTGTTAATTTCATGATTAGTTTAAGAATTTTCCTAAACTTGTTAAGTCAGACCACCAAAGACGGGCATATAAGCTCGACATCCATGTCTACGCCGGGTAGATTGTCTTGCTCACTTAACCAAGTTGGGTTAATTCTTAAACGGACCCAATCTTGCGATAATCTTAAATAATTTTCAAATGAGAAGAAAAATAAACGATTCTTACATAATAAAAAGATCATTTTGCATGCATTCTAATACTAGAATTTCATAAAGAGAATTATGAATTCTAGATAAGTTTAGAATTAAGTCATGCTCATTTCATATGTGATGTGGTACACACATGTCATGTTTTCAAAACTTTCAGGTATACGTTAATTTGTCCTCACGAATCCCTCCGTGCACGCGCTTGTACACGCACGAGTCATTTTCTTACGCACGTGATACGAAAAATATGTGTATAATTTTTAAAATCACTTTGGGCACGTGTGCAATAACACACCCGTGTTATAAGACTTGCATTTGTAAAAAATTACAAACTACCACATTTGTACACGTGGGCTTAGAAAATACACGTGTCTTGCGTAGCACACTTGAAAGATGTAACACCCCACTTTTCAAATCTTATAATCCAACTCAAATCATTAAACTTGAAAAGAAGAGTATTAGAAGGATACGTAATTATAGGCATTGTAAGAACAAAAATTGGTAATTCTTTTTCTCAATTTTATAAAAATCCAACCATAATAGGTCAACAAAATTAACTCAAAAGAGTAGTTAAAAGTTAATTCATGGTTAATTAAGTTTGACTAAAGTAAATCAAAAGGTTTATGCAAACTAATAGGTGTTTTAGACATATAGTAATCTGTCTAGAATCTGCATCAGGTCTGTTATTTTGTATATAAATAATTCATCTTAAATCATTTTTAAGTCATTCCAAAACTAAACGAAAATAGACAAACAGATCTAGAATATCACAGAAGAAAGTTTTTCAATTTGGAAATCATAACATACTGTAAAATCAACAGTAACAGGGTCAATCTGCAATGAAAGCAGAAATTCAGTAACGTGATATAATGTTTTACCCTATTAAAACAAGATCATAAATAATCCAAAAATTATGAAATTTTAGGAGAAAACAACAGAATTTATTATGAAAATAATCCAACTGACAAAACATCATTCCGATCTCCGAATTAAGAGAAACAATTCAAACATCGCAATACTATCAGATTTTGAGTTCAAAACCAAACTTGAAAAGTTACAATTCCAACATATAAAACCATTCTCCAAACCAAAATAAAACTTAAAGCATCCCATAATCCCTGTGATATAATACATAAAGTAGTGTGATCAAACAAATTAAGCACACCTACAAATTATGCTAGAAAGTAAGTCCTTCCACGATCGTCAAATTCACGATCTACGCTCCAACACCCTCCTCGAACTCTGTGGGGGGAAAATTATCGGGGTGAGCAAGCTCAGTAGGAAACTAACCAAAAATAATAGATTCAAACATGTATGAATGAGGAAACATATTTAAAAATGCAACAACACATATGCAACAGCAGAAACCACGATTTTCAGTTAAAAGCGTTGCTGAAAACTCTGCAGTGTGACTAAAATGTCACAAAACCATTGCTGTTTGTGTTTTCCAGGGCCTTTTAGCCACGTTTTTATTTATGTACGAACTGTCACAAATATCAGATTAATGTTTTTAATTAATCTTACCAGTCAGGGCTTGTTCCGGTGAGCCAACCACGATTATCAAGAATCGTCTTCCGCGGGAACCACATTTTCGTGGAAAGCCATTAGGGCTTACTGACCATTGATTTTATTAAATCATCTCACTTTCATATTCACCACATTTTATCTTGCATTAGATCTCAAATCACCACACTATTCCATCATAAAATACAATTTTAAATAGATTTCATGATCTAATAAACAAAGATGATAGATTTTCTTACCTACATGATTTGTTCAAAAACAATATAATCAAGAACATAGGTTTTATACTAGGGTTTCGATCCCTACCTTGATTTGCTTCCAATACTAGTATGAAAACTCCTCTTTTGATGTTGAAAAATACCTCTTCTTCAAATTGAAAATCTCCTCTTTTGATGTTAAAAAAATACCTCTTCTAGTTGAAACACCCTTCTTTTTGTATAGGTTTAATGGTGGAAAAATAAGATTTAAAGTTTGAAGAAGTAAATAAGCTTGATGTTGAATGGTTTAGAAGATGGAATAAAAATGGAGAAAATTCTCTAAGGTACTCATCTTCATTTGGTTTAAACCTCCTTATATAGGCTTCCAAAAGGTTTTCAATTATGATTGTGGAAAATGGTAGTGGTACCATTATTATTTAGTGGTGGTGGTGCATCCATTATTAACTAGAGGTGATGATGGATCCATCATCAGCTAGTGGTGGTGAGTTGTAATGGTAGTGTATGCATTATTAGCTAGTGGTTGTGATATATGTTTAATAACAAAAACTAATTTTTATAGATAAGGTTTTGTGTACAAAAACTTTGATGTAACTTATGTCCCTTGTTTAATGATATGAAGACATGTATCAATCAAAATAATCATGTGGTCTAAATCAAAAGTTTTGAGTGAACAAACATTATTCCTTAATGTTAGTCTACAACTAACCATATGTATACGGTTTACTGTAATGACCATAACTCATAGATCGTAAGTCCAAATATCACAAGCCATACCATTCTGAAAACTAGATTCAAAGAGCCACAACTTCATTAGAAATAGCCCAAGCTCAATTCGGAGAATAAGATGTCCAAAATTGAGTCCAAAGTATACTGACAGACACAAATACGAATTTTAGAAATAACATATAACATGGGTTGTTTTAACCCAAAAAAAATAAAGATGGGCCTAGCCCACTTAATTATAGATTCATGTTCATGCTCAAGTCCATCACACAAATATTGGGTTAGACCATCTAATCTCATAGACTCATACTCAAGTCCATCAAAAAATATTGGATTACTACACTTAATTATGTTAAGTGTAGATCTCATACACTAATAAAATTTTGGGGTGCTACATCATTACCCCCTAAAAAGAATTTCGTCCCGAAATTTAAAATGAAGGTAGGTTTTAATCAATTATTTGTGAATAACTCTGGATATTTGGCTTGAATCACAGATTTAGCTCCCACATTGCTTCCTCTGGGCTATGGTGTTGCCATTGCACTTTGACATATCAGATAGTTTTGTTACAGAGTTCTTGGACCTTGGTGTCCAGAATACGCAAGGGTTTCACTTCATATGAAACATTCTCACTAAGTTGCACTTCCTACCAGTCGATGACATGTGAAGGATCTGCGTGGAATTTTCGCAACATAGAAACATGAAATACATTGTGTATTCTGGCTAGCTGTGGTGGCAAAGCGAGCCGATATGCAACTTCACCAATTCGATCTAGAATCTCGAATGGTCCTACATATCGTAGTGAAAGTTTTCCCTTCTTCCCAAACCGCTTAATCTTAGGTCTAGGACTAACTTTTAAGAATACATGGTCACCTACTTGGAAGTCAAGTGGTCTCCTTCTATTGTCGGCATAGCTCATTTGACGGCTTTATGCTGCACGTAAACAATTTTTAATGATTCTTATCTTTTCTGTTGTTTCTTGGATAACATCTGGTCTCGTAATGCTTTTGTCACTTACTTCTACCCAACACAAGGGTGTTTTGCAAGGCCTTCCATACAACGCTTCGTAAGGCGGCATACCAATACTAAAATGATAGTTATTGTTGTAAGAGAACTCACAAATGGTAATTGGTCGCACCAAATAGCACAAGCTCGTAACATGTCTTTCAAAGTTTATATGGCTCTTTCTCACTGGTCGTCTATTTGAGGATGGTATGCAGTGTTCATATTGAACTTAGTTCCCATTGAATTTTGAAAACTTTCCCAGAATTTTGATGTTTGAAGCAATCGACATTGGTACACCGTGTAACTTAATGATTTCCATGACATATAATGCGCTCTGCATTGTAATGGAGTTTGTTTCCTTTATCACCAAAAAATGAGCAGCTTTAGTAAGTCTGTCAACTATCACTAAAATGTTGCCTTGACGTTGTCTAGTTTTCGTAGTCCCCTTGAAAGGTCCATGTTTTATGTTTGTCGAATTTCGTGTCAAAGGTAAACTCAAGATGGTCAATGTAACTTGAGTTAGAGTCTAGTGAGTCTCG
>MVGT01003955.1:26239-57851 GCA_002174775.1 Macleaya cordata | reverse complement strand
GCGCATCACAGGACACCTAAAATCTATGGAAGCTCCTGCTCCTGACCCTGCTGCTGCTCCAGAGTCCGGGATTCCTGCTCTTGCTACTACTAAGCCTTCTCCTTCGATCCCTCCTGTACTTGCTAGTACTTCCAGTCATACTCAGAGGGAGATTCGACGACAGGCACGGGTTGCACAAGTACAGGCCACCAACACCATCCTTGCATACATGAAGATGTTGGTGCCCGTTGTGAATGCCATTGCTGCAAAGGTTGGGGTTGAAGGCATTCCTGCTGTGCCAGAAGAGGGGAGATCCAAGACCAGTCATGATCGCCCTATTGAGCCTGATGATGACACTGAAGATGAGGATTCCTCTGGTGAATCCTCCAGTTCTGATGGAGATGAGGACATTCCTCCACCTTCTTCTACTGTTGCGGAGTCCTCCAGTGCTGATACGATGGATAGCTAGTTGCTATTTTTTGTTTTGTTAGTTGTAAATGATACTTCATTTTTATTTCTTTCATTTGCGGCTTCATCTTTCACTCTTTAAAACTCTATTATCTGATTCTTGGAAAGCTAGAACAATTGATGGATGATTCAGTTTTTCTTTTCTTGTCAAAACATCAGTTATTTCCTTTCTCCATATATACCTGAATGTATCTTCTTGCAGGAATTTTTTTTCCTTCTTCACCTTTGTCTATTTCTGACAAAAAGGGGGAGAAGTGTTTATCATTCTAATTGATTACCCAACAGGGAGTATATATAACTATGGGGGAGAGAATTCAAATACATAGGGGGAGTGGTTGAAATCCCTATGTTTTTCATGTGTTTTTCATTACAAGATACTGTATTTTCTTACTTATCTGTATTATCTTGTTCTGGAATGAGTTTGAATTCTTTGCAGGAAATCATCAAAAGATTACTCCTAAGGTTTAGATGTCATAACTATGGGGGAGTGTGTCTTTATTATGTCTTGAGTACATTGTAAGAGGAATTATGCTGTAATGGGGAAGGGTTATTTTTTTTTTTTCTCTTAAATGGTTTTTGTCACGAAATCGACAAAGGGGGAGATTGAAAGGTCCATGTTTTATGTTTGTCGAATTTCGTGTCAAAAATTAACTCAAGATGATCTCTTGTAATTCTGAGTTAGAGTCTAGTGAGTCTCGGTTCACTTCGGTTGAAAGAGAAGAAATCTACAAAGGCTCCGAAAAACTCAACTCACCACCGGAAGACATCCTAGGATGGTAAGTGACTTAGAACACTAAGTACCATAGGTGGTTAGATTGCTAAGAGTGTTTCCCACACTGTTTGTTCTTGATAAAATGTGTTTTAAAAGATAAAAATTTAATCTGGACAGTTTTGGTTTCGAAACCAAGAAGCTTGGTTTCGAAACCAACTGCATTGATGGTGTTATTTTTATATAGGGAAAAGTCTGTTTCGAAATCAACCTCTGTTTGATTTCGAAACCAAACTTTATCTGATGACAGATGAAGTTTGGTTTCGAAACCAAAACTGTTGGTTTCGAAACCAAAACTCATCTGTCTTCAGATGAATTTTGGTTTCGAAACCAAACAGTTTGGTTTCGAAACCAAAACCACATCTATCTTCAGATGAAGTTTGGTTTCGAAACCAACCTGTTGATTTCGAAACCAAAAGACAATAACCATCACAGGTGCTTGTTGGTTTCGAAACCAAATCAGGTCAGTTTCGAAACCACATGTTGGTTTCGAAACCGACTGGCTTGATTTCGAAACCAACGCCCAGATTCGTTTTTTTTTAGTGCGATTTTCTGAGCTGTAAAGTAACTTTTTAACACATTATTGCTCATCTCCCTCTAAGCCTTGTTTCAGGGAGATAATTGAGCGTGGGAAAACATTTCTAAGTGGGATGAGAGGCTCAATGGATTATTCTCTCATCCCCAATAATGGTGTCTACCATTAGACCTAGAACTAATAATTTAGTCTAGGATTGAGCTGGACATCTTCACTATAAATAGGGGTTGAATCTCCAGTATTCAATCAACCATTCACCCCTCACCTCAACAAGCTCTTGAGAGTTTTTCAAACTCGAAATTCTTAGTTCTCAAGCTTGTTGAACTTGGTTCAAATCCTTCCCACTTTAAACCAAAACTCTGTTTTTGTGTGCCGGTGGTATTCCGGTGGTGAAGCTTGAAAGTGTCAAGCAAGTGGTGATACTTGAAGAGTCAAGTATTGGTTCATGGTGCGGGACTTGCGGAGGTCAAGTTGGAGACGCATCATCATCTACTAAGAGGCAAATTCGTGGAGTTCGAATTTGTTGAAGAACTATACACCGTAGCTGTTGGAGCGTAGAGGGAGTCGTAATTCGTGTCCATCGAGTGGTAAATCGGTTTGTAAGTTTTCATTTCTTTTAGTGGATTCTTTTCTGGACTAGGTCCCGGGGTTTTTCCCAGTTTGGGTTTCCTCGTAAACAAAATCTCTTGTGCATATCTTTATATTTATTAAGAGATTGAAATATTCGATTCTTGTTTCCGCATGTTAAAGAATCGAATAAGTCAATACTCTTGATTAGAGATTTTAGTTTCCATCTTTATCACCAATATTATTTTTATTTGGTGATTGTGTAATCCTTAACCTTAGTCACATTGACATACGGTTATTCAAACTAATAACCGTAAAGATTTTAGACTTTCAAGGGTATTATTAAATTGAAGGTGTAGACTTTTATGAAATCTTTGTTTTAGTTGCAAAACTAGAGTCTATAAGGTTACTATTGGTAGTTGTTTGCCATTTAAAGTTCAAAATTTTTCAAATGGATGTCAAAACAGCTTTTCTAAATGGCATTCTACAAGAAGAAGTGTTTGTAGAGCAACCAAAAGGATTTGAAGATCCCATCAATCCTAATCATGTCTATCATTTAAAGAAAGCCCTTTATGGTTTGAAACAAGCTCCAAGAGCCTGGTATGATAGATTAACTACTTTCCTTCTTAGAAAAAGATTCTCAAGAGGGGGAGCCGATAAGGCCATGTTCATTAAATGGGCTGAAAATGATGTACTTGTTGCTCAAATCTATGTAAATGACATAATATTTGATTCTACCTCAACCAAACAAGCTGAATCCTTCTCAAATCTTATGACTAAGGAATTTGAAATGAGTATGGTTGGAGAAATAACCTTCTTTCTTGGATTGCATGTTAAGCAACAAAAAGATGGGATATTTATATCTCTATCAAAATATGCCAAGGATCTTGTAAAGAAGTTTAGCATAGAATCTGCAAAAGATGCTCACATACTAATGGGAACCACTATAAAGTTAACAAAGGACTTAGCTGGACATGAAGTAGATCAAAAATAATATAGAAGCATGATAGGAAGTCTTCTTTATCTTACAACTAGTCGTCCTGATATATCTTTTAGTGTTGGTACTCGCTATCAAGCAAAACCTAAAGAGTCGCACTTAACAGTAGTTAAAAGAATTATTCATTATGTTAAGGGAACTCTTAGGTTTAGCTTGTGGTACACTAATGATACAAATTCTGAAATATTAGGCTATTCTGATTCAGATTGGGCCAGCAATATTGATGACAGGAAAAGTACTTCAGGAGGCTGCTACTTTGTTAGACACAACTTGGTAATATGGCAAAGTAAGAAACAAAATTCTCAATCCTTGTCAACTGTTGAAGCAGAATATATTGCTGCAGGTTCGTGTTGCACTCAATTATTATGGATGAAACAAATATTGACTGTACTTTGTGATAATACCAATGCCATTGATATTGCTAGAAATCCAGTGCAACACTCTAGGACTAAATATATAGACATAAGATATCACTTCATTCGTGATTTAGTTGAAAGTAAGGTGATTTGTCTTAAGTTTGTTCCTACTGAGAAACAATTGGCTGATTTACTTATTAAACAATTGTTTTAGGGAATATCCCCAACAATCTCCCACTTGCACTATAAACAATTAAAATTGCATTTCCCATCCATATGGGACTCAAAAACACTTTGCGTCAGTGCCTTTGTAAAAGGATCCGCTAAGTTCTGTGCCAATGCAATTTTAGTCACAACAATATCGCCTCTCTGTCCTATCTCTCAGAGGAGAAGATATTTCCTTTGTATGTGCCTATTTCTCTTGTGGTTCCTCGGTTCCTTACTGTTGGCCACTGCTCTACTATTGTTACAAAAAAGAACAATCAGTGGTTTTGCTTCAGGTACAACTGTAAGAATCATGAGAAAGTTCTTAAGCCATACCGCTTCCTTAGCTGCTTCACAAGCTGCTACATATTCGGCCTCTGTGGTTGAGTCAGCAATGCACTACTGCTTGACACTCCTCCAGATAATGGCTCCATCACCAAGAGTGAATATATATCCTGAAGTGGATTTTCTTTCCTCTTCATCTGACTGGAAGTCAGAATCGACCTTAATGTTTTGCTTACCTTTTATATTTAACCACAATGAATCGGTGCAAAGTGCAACTTCCGAGTAGCGCATCAAAAGATGTAATGTTTAGACTTGGGGAGAGTTACACTGCCTGGAGATAAATGAATTGGTGTCAGTGTAAGTTTAGATTAACAGAGAAAAACTGAGATGCTTACGTGGCATCACATACATTTAGAAAAGTCTAAAAATGCGTTTAAGAGTGTCACCTAGTGTAGTCAGACTTCAATTATAATATAATAAAGATATATAGATTTGTTCATGCTTAAAGTCAGAAAGATGGACTGATTAATACTATATTACTCGGAGGAAGATGGGCCTAGTGCTCTAAGGTGCAAAACCTGAAAAACCCGCGGAAGACCCTAGCCCAGAATTGAGGGGGTGGTCATGACCCAAGCCATAATTTGGGGCTCGAGTGATCAAATGAAAGCAACATGAGGTATGGAAAATACTATGAGGTTATCGGTTATGAATTGGGATTGGTTGACATTATAAGACTTCTAACCCATCAAAAGTTGATTAGAACTTTTAACCCACCATCTATTTTAGGTGAGGATGTTCTCCTCACTATGTAAAAATCATCATCATAAAAATTCAGTTCATTCTAAAACTTCTAACCCATCAATAGTTGATTAGAACTTGAAAGTCCTTACCATTGTTTCTTAACCATTGATTTTTAATCAACTTCCATTTTTTGATAGGTTCAAAAGTTTTACAATGAGCTGATTTTTTTTTGAAGATGATTTACATAGTGATGAGAACATCATCAATAAAACATCCAAAAAAAATTGGTAATGTTATTAGGAAAACATGATGGATTTGGGAGAAAACAAGGATTTAAGCCCTAACCCCATTGTTAGTTTTGGTTAAAAAGGAAGCTCTTTAACTATAATGCCCTTAACCCTTGAAGTTACTAATGTTGGGGGCAGCCTAATTTTGTTAAGGGCGCCCTGTTAGAGTTTTAGTAAGTTTAGGTTTATATTAGTTATAAATATAAACTAACCCCAAAACTCCCATCTTGTTTTGATCGACTAAGAGAGAGGGAGAGCAAGAGAGATGGCCGACTAGGGTTGAAGGCAGAGAAACACCAAGTTTCTCTTGAAGTTTGATCGAAGAAAGATCGTGTGTGTGAGAGAAGGGGTTGAAGGCTTCAAGTACAGGGATTCTTCTTCTTCTTCCTCGCGTTTGGGAGACGGTTTTGTTAGGTCCATGAGTTCACTCATGTCATATTTGTCGAATTTCGTGTCAAAGGTAAACTCAAGATGGTCAATGTAACTTGAGTTAGAGTTAGTGAGTCATTCGGTTCGTTGCGAAGCAAAGACTCCAAGAAGCTCAACTCACCACCGGAACTCATCTTAGGATGGTAAGTGACTTAGAAACTCAATATCATAGGTGGTTAGTTCATATTAGATCATATGAGAACCACCGGAACTCATCTTAGGATGGTAAGTGACTTAGAAACTCAATACCATAGGTGATTAGTTCATATTAGATCATATGAGAAACCACCGGAACTCATTTTAGGATGGTAAGTGACTTAGTAACTCAATACCATAGGTGGTTAGTTCATATTAGATCATATGAGAAAGTACGGAATGGCAAAAGATGTCAAAACCCCTTAAAACTAGTGTTTGAAAGAATGCTGTCAGAATACCACGGTTTTTCGGGAAACTGTGACCATTTGTACTGTGGCCAAAGGTTGGTTTCGAAACCAAGGAGGTTGGTTTCGAAACCAAAGTTGAAAAATGATGTCAGGAGGTTTTTGGTTTCGAAACCAACCATATTGGTTTCGAAACCAACCCTGAAAAATGCCAACAGATGGTTTTTGGTTTCGAAACTGACTTGTTGGTTTCGAAACCAAAGCTACAGAATGATGTTAGATGGTCTTTGGTTTCGAAACCAAACATATTGGTTTCGAAACCAAAGTTATGAAAATCATTCCAGGCCTTTTTTGGTTTCGAAACCAACCTTCTTGGTTTCGAAACCAACGCCCAGATATGTGCGATTTCAGCTGTTTCGTGAGCTGTAAAGTGATTCCTTTTCACTTTTTTGCACATTTCCTCTTAGCATATTTTAGGGGAATTATTGGTGCGTGGGGAACACCTCTAAATGGGATGAGGGATCAATGGAATGTCTCCTCATCTCCATTATTGTGTCTAGCTTTTGACCTAATACAACCTAGAGATTTCTGGGTTTGTGCTGGACATTTTGAGTTATAAATAGGGATTGAACCATCAATGTTTAATCAACCATTCACCCTATTTATCAACAAGTTCTTGGAGAGTTTCAACTCTAATTCTTTAGCTTCCAAGCTTGTTGTACATGCTTTAATCCTTCCCATTTTAACTCAAAACCTGAGTTTTGTTGCCGGTGGATTTCCGGTGGTTGAGCTTGAAGTTTCAAGCTTGTGGTGATATACTTGAGGAGTCAAGTATTGGTTCAAGGTGCGGGACTTGTGGAGTTCAAGTTGGAGACGCATCATCATCTACTAAGAGGCAAATTCGTGGATTTCGAATTTGTGGAAGAACTGTACACCGTAGCTGTTGGAGCGTAGAGGGAGTCGTAAATCGTGTCCATCGAGTGGTAAATCGGGTTGTAAGTTTTCAATAACTTTTAGTGGATTCTTGCTGGACTAGGTCCCGGGGTTTTTCCCAGTTTGGGTTTTCCTCGTTAACAAAATCTCTTGTGCATATTTTCATACTTGTTGTGAGATTGAAATATTCGATTCTTGTTCTTAATTCCGCATATTAAGAATCGAATAAGTCAATACTCTTGTTAGAGATTTTTGTTGTACTCTTATCACCTTAGTAATTTTTAATTAGGTGATAGTGTGATCCTTAACCATAGTCACATTGACATACGGTTAAATCCTTTAACCGTAGGGCGAATTTAGACTTTCAGGTTTGCTTTGAGGCAAGTAGTAACTTGCTCTTTTGGTATAGATTTAGGTTTTCTAAGTTGTTTCGATGCTTACTTAATGAATGTCTGCATGAAAACCTAGTTTGTATGTTGATTATATAATTTCTCAATGGTTGAATGCATGTAATCTATGATCGTATGATACGTGTTGATAAGAACTGATTTGGTTCTTACCTAGAGGCCAGCACGAGCAACCCAAATAACACACAAGTAACCAAAACAAACTAATTCTTCTTTCTTGTTATTCAATTAATTATTGAATGGGCTATTTATAATAGCTACAATACTTGCTCACTAAGAAAAGGGAATGCCAATCCTACTAAAAATAGTAATCCTATAAAATAGAAACTCCTAATAATGAAACTAAATAATATTCTTTCCAAAATAATTAATGATATATTCCTAAAATAATAATTAACTAATATAAACCACTTCTAATTGGGTAACTATCCAATTCCTTGACGTTCTGCCACATACAAATATTCGTCACGCCTCAACAAGGGTCCCACTAGTCGACTAGTATCGAAGATGTTGACGCCAATCGCGATTAGCCCAACGATCCGCTGGATCCAATGGTCTGAGAATATCAACGCTCCTGGTGGGTCTGACAAGATTGGGTCTCGACTTAGCAGTATCGGGGATACAAAATGTGATCTTATCATTCCCCACTCCTTGACATGGACCTTGCCCTCAAGGTCTAATCTAAACACAAACTCTTTCGGCGAAGTATCTTCTATAGATTTAAATTCGGCACCAACTTGATCAGCATGAGGGACTACACATGTATCTTCAATTAGTGATGGAGAAGGGGCTGGAGATGGAGGAGTAACTGACTCTTCAGTCGCTTTATCAACAGAAAAAGTAATACTGTCTTCTTGTGCATGTTCTAAAGTGGGAGCTGAAGTAGGAGGAGAACTTTCTTGTGCAGCCTCTGCAACTAGAGTTGCTAGCAAGCCATGGAGAGTGTTCTTCGTTGAAGCAATAAAGTCCTTAATTTCTTGAATATGGACTCTCAATTCAGCGGACATCTCTTCTTTTTGGCGAAGTTTAGCGAGCTTCGTTGCTTTATATTCATCATATATGATTTTTCCAAATATTCTCAACATAGAAGCTGAGAAATACTCCCATGATACCTTAATATTAGAATTGGGATGCCAAATATTCCACTTATACCACTGTAATGCTCTACCGTCTAAGTGAAAGCTGGTTAATTCCACTTGTTGGTCCATCGGAGTGTTGTAGGACTCAAAATACAAATCAACTTGAGACAACCATGCTTCTGGATCAGGCTTCCATTCAAACCCATTAAATCGTAGAAAATCTCGAACTTATTCACGAAACCCTTGAGTTCTCTCTAATATTTCCTCTAATTTTGTTTGTTGTAGTTCAATGACCTTTAACTTCTCCGCCACTTCTTTAATTTGTTGTTCCATAACAACATTTGCACATATTACACACCTTTTTTTTTTTAAAACCAAAAGACCACTAAGAAGGGCTGGGATGTGTTATACGGGTAAGGTACTATTATGGTGTACGTGGATTAAGGGTATGAATGGGTTTGTTAGGGTTTAATCGGTTCTGGTCCTTCTTGGTTAAAAGAAAATTAAAAAGAAAGATGAGAGATGATAGATGGGTTATAGTGGGGATGTTATGGTGTGGTGAAGGTTGGCTAGTTGAAGTGGAATGACTGTTGTGTAGGTTGGGTAGTAAGGCTACGTGTTGGAACTTGGGTTTAGGGTTAAATGTTGGGTTGCTGGATTTACGAGTTAAGGTTGGCAGCAGGTGGGTGTGGCTGAAGGTTATGCATTATGAGTTGGTGTAGGGTTGGGTAATGTTATGGTGTAGGCGGGGTGATGGATGTAGGTTTGGATAGGTTATGATAAGGTGTATGATGCTATATAAACCTAGGGTTTTGGCGGTATGGGGGCTAGTATGAATCTGGGTGTTGGTTTTAATTAACGGGTTAGTCTGGATACAGGGTGCATGTGACTTGGTGCTTAGTCTTAGGTTACCCGTTTAAGTTGAACAAAAGTACAAGATAGATTGGGTAACTCACCGTTCAAGGACAAAGACCACTCTTGAGCAGCTGACGGAACTTGAAGCAGTACACAGTACCAATGATGCTGATAACTTGTTCTGCTCCCCTATTTGTGGATGACGATAGAGGATAAATTTTTCTTTCTTGCACAATTTTTTTGTTTTTTTTGTTTTTTTTTTTCTGATGGTCGATGAAAGTTGGTGATGAGGATGACGAAGGAAATTGATGATAGGGATGGTGGCGATGGGATAGGATCAGAGTGCTCTGATACCAACTGATAAGAACTGATTTGGTTCTTACCCAGAGGCCAGCACGAGCAACCCAAATAATACACAAGTAACCAAAATAAACTAATTCTTCTTTCTTGTTATTCAATTAATTATTGAATGGACTATTTATAATAGCTACAATACTTGCTCACTAAGAAAAGGAAATACCAATCCTACTAAAAATAGTAATCCTATAAAATAGAAACTCCTAATAATGAAACTAAATAATATTGTTACTAAAATAATTAATGATATATTCCTAAAATAATAATTAACTAATATAAACCACTTCTAATTGGGTAACTATCCAATTCCTTGATGTTCTGCCACATGCAAAAATTCTTAATGCCTCAACAAGGGTCCCACTAGTCGACTAGTATTGAAGATGGTGACGCCAATCGCGATTAGCCCAACGATCAGCTGGATCCAATGGTCTGAGAATATCAACGCTCCTGGTAGGTCCGACAAGATTGGGTCTCGACTTAACAGTATCGGGGATACAAAATGTGATCTTATCACGTGTATATTTTCCAATGGTTAGAATGCATGGAATCGATGTATAATTGATGAATATGCGTTTTTCTAATGTTTGAAGGTAAAAAACCCAATTTCCACGGAGTTTTTAGGTTGAACAAAACTTGAAATTGCAAAAAAAACTCAGGAGGTATCGATAACCACAAAGGTGGTATCGATGCCTGCCCAACTATAGTCGACAAATGGGGCTAGTATCGATACCCTCTATGTAGGGTATCGATACCAGCTGCATCTGTTGCTAACTAAACTGTTAGTATCGATACCCCCTCGGTGGGTATTGATACCAACTGGCTGTTGACCTAGAAAAAGGTTGTTTTTGAGTTTTTTTATGAAGTTAGGCTCTTGTTTATTGGCGATCATGATGTATAACATGTATATTATATGAATATATGAGATTATGAGCAAATATTTCATTTTAATATTTTGGTGGAATACTTATATGATGACGAACACATGTGGACACGTATAACATGCTTGAAACATCTATAAGCTTGATGTGTGCTTAAATAACTTGGTGGCTTGTATGCAAATATAGTTTAGGTCCTGTATAGGCCCGGTCCTTTCCAAACGAGGTATACAAAATCGCCAAGTGAGGTCTACGGAATCACTTGACACGTAAGTAACACTGACAGAGTTACTAGTGTTCGGGGGACGGATTTCGAGGCAGTTCATCGGATTCACATGGCGCACGGCCAATGTCTCGAGTGAACTACAGGGACGGGTGAAACGTGGGTAGTAACTAGAGAGCACTACTTATTACGAAAACCAAATCTGAAGTGAATATCATAAAACACAACCGCCGTGGATCTTGTGAATCTTTTATCTTGTTAAACATGTTTACTTTATCTAATAACTTATCTTTTATCTATGTTAATACACTTACCCTTGAGAAACATATGGATAACCCGAATCTAAGGTTTGAGAACTAGTGGACTTGCTAGCGAGGTTTTGACCTAGCACCATTAATCTTTTCAAGTCCAGGTCAGCAGACGAATCCTCGTTAGAGGTGGGTACGAGAAAAGCATGAATAAGTCTATGGAGTTTCCTAAATTTCCGTGAAGACAGAAGATATTCTTCTGTGTTAGGTTTTGTTTGATTTGGACGCATGTTTAGTTCTTTATCCTTTGAGAATATTCGTTCATTCGTTTGTTCATTTGACATCTTATTATAGAAGTTGATAAAGTTTATTTCAGCTTTATTTTACTTATGTATTGAATGTGAGTGCACGCTTCTTGTTAGCTTGGTGTAACGTGTACACTTTAGAGCTACAGGTTGTTAATGGTTCTACCGGAATGCCTAGTTCTCATCGAGTAAGGGCTGCAGACCTGAAATGTGAGGGCGGGGCATTACATTAACTTGACCAAATTTTAGATTTTTCACCCCACTAAAAATACACCTCACCCCTACCACCATCACCATCACCCCCAATCCAACGCCGGCTACTATTGCCTTCGCCACCGATTTGTTTGAAAAAGAAAAAAAAACTCCTTTTTTTCTTGCTTCTTTCCTTCCTCCCTCCATCGCCTCCTTTTTTTTCGCTTCTTCCTTCCCCTTTCGTTACTGCCTCCTTTTTTTTGCTTTCCTACTTCTTCCTTGCACCTTCCTTCCCCTGCCAAGAAGATTAAGAGAGGGAAAAGAGAGAGAGAAGAGAGAAGAAAAAAAGAGGTGGCGGAGGGAGGGGAAGGAGGAAGAAGCAGTAGAAGAAGAAAAAAAAGGAGGCAATGGAGGGGGAAAAGAAAGAAGCTTTTTTTTCCCCTAAATTAGTCGGCATTGGAGGCAGTGGTGGCTGACGATAGAGTGGGGGTGAAGATGATAGTGATGGTGGAGTCGAGTGGAAAAATTAGTAGGGTTAAAGAACTTCTTTTTAACCAAAAGTAACAATATGGCTTGTTTTCCCACAAACCATTCACATTTTCCTAGTAACATCACCCTAATAACATCACCCAAAAAACCATCCCTTAAGTTAAATCGTATTGAAGTAGACCCAACAGTCATTTTTGCCTTTTTCTTTGGGTCAAAATGCCATTCAAAATTGCGATGCTATTGGTTAAAAAAATAATCTTTTTGTCATGTTTGGATTGCAGGAATGTGATTCCAAGCTTGTGTTTGGTTTGCGGAATCAGGCTGGAATCACATTCCTGAGAATGTGAGATTCCCTCATTTAGGGGGAATAGCAATCCTGTGGGGGAGGTGGGATTGCCATTCCCATTCTCCCGGAATCAACCTAGATATTTTTTTAAGACAATCTTACCCTTACATATTTTACTATTTACAAATACAACCCAAAATCATGTTTAGACACCTCAACCTCTTTTTTTTTCTAATAGTAACTTCTTTCTAGGAAAGAGAAAAATAAGTAAAATAAGAGAAAAAGTTGGACGGACTTCTATTTGAGACATCCAACGAGTATATATGAGTTACGAAAATATGAATTAATTTTTTGTTTCCATACTTGTTTATACATTTGGAAGGGGTAAAAGGGAAAAATTAGCCTTTTTTAGATTCATATTCCTACATGAACCAAACACTGGAATAGTAATGTGGCAGGAATCCTATTTCTATTCCTGGTTGAACCAAACATAAAATAAAGGAATGTTATTCCTACGAATAGCATTCCAGGAATGTGATTTCGAAGAATGTGATTCCATTCCTGCGCGATCCAAACATGACATTTGTTTTTCAGTTCTTTTTTTTTATCGGCAAAACCAACGAATAGATTAAGGTGGCATTTTTTTTTTCTTCTGAAATCTGAATCTGAGACTTCCTGGGTCATCTGGATCTGAGATCATCTGAATCTGACTTAATTGAATTTAAGCTTGTTTGTTTTTTTATCTGAATTCTTTTAATAAATTATGTTTGATTGACTTTTTGACACTTTTACCCTTATTTATATTATTTTCTATGGATTGATCATATCTCCTTTTTTTTCTACTCCCTCTTCTCTTTTTATTTTTTCTTCTCTCTTACACTCTCATCAATCTCATAAGTTTGGTACTTTATTTAACAATAATAAGAACTCACATAAGCACTAATATAAATGAAACTATTTTACATTTAAAATTACAAACGCTTAAATATAATCTAAAAACAAAGCTATAAAGTCCAAGAAAGCCAACAAAGTCTAAAGTCCAACTAACTTTAAACATTAGAGATAACAAGATTTAAATACTCAACTATATGATAATAGTTGATTAGCAATTTGATCACGTAAAGTGGCCATATAAGCTTGCTCTTCCTGTCCAAAATTATGGGGTAAATTTTGTGGAGGTTCAACTTGAATTTCGTCCTCATTATTTACCTCAATGTTATCATCCTCATATTGTTGAAATAATGGGTTATCTAATGCAACTCGACGTAGGAAATTGTGTATAGCCTTGCAAGCAAAAATGACTAGTCAAATATTTCAACAAACAACACTTCATTATATTTGTCATTCAATACCTCTGTTTTAATATTTCACAAATAGCTTCTTGAAGACTTTGTAAAGTGTAATTCATCAATAGTGGGACTATAATCTAATCTATTACTAAAATTGATTAATTAATTATCAACAGTGGGACTATAATCTAATCTAAAGAGCTCATAAAAATTGGTCAATAATAAGTCAAAACTCTCAAAACTAAATACCCAATGAACAAAATCCCCACCAGGAGATCATGATCATAAAACAAATTACAAATTCTACAGATATCGTGAGTTAGAGACGATTGCATAAAATCAATAATTGAAACAATTGAGAACAGACTAAAATGAAATAATACAGAAATAATAGACCAAACAATCAATCAAAAAATTGAAAAAATAAGTAGAGAATTTAATCGATAATCTAAATCATATAAAATCAAAGCCATAAAAAGATGATCAAGAAATAAATTAGATGAAATTTAACAGGAAAAAAAAAGAAAAAAAGAGCATACCTGTTATATGGGAATCAATCAAGACGGTCGGTGGATATCGTTAGCAATGTTACCGAAAATCTCGCTGGAGAAGAACAACAGAGAATCAGAGTTGGGATAAGTTTTAATTATTAGATGAAGAGAGAGAGAAGAGAAGAAATTACATATTAAATTTCTTGAACTAAACAACAAAAACAAAAAAAAAAACAAAAAAAGGCAGAAAATTACATACGTTTCCAACCAAAAAAAAAAGAAAAGACCAACTACCTTCATCATTAACAAATATCAAAGAAAAAAAATTCGCTATGAACACAAAAATACAAAGGAAAAAATGAAAAAGAAAGATAAAAAATCAAATCATTCTTTTAAACCCCTAACAAAAAATAGATCTTTAAGAAAATTGGGTTAGAATTTTGGAAGAAAATAAGAAAAAATCACATAACTCACAACACGAATTAGGTTAGGGTTTTGGAAGAAATTTAAAAGAAAAAATAACAAGAAAGTAAGAAGAAATTAAAGAGAAAGAAATACTAACCTGTAAATCATGAAAAAAATGGAGTTCCGGAAGTTAAGCTTTAATGGCGGCAACTTGGCGTGATGGAGAGGATGCTAGGGTTCTTCAAGAATGAAAGGAGAAAAAATCCTTTCATTCTCTAAAGGACAGTTTTGTCATTTATAAAATATATAAAGGATAAAAGTGTAAAAAGAATGACTCAGATAATTTTCTCCCTTTTCAACACAATGTTTTTACTGAAAAGATTTCCCCTTCTTTCAGATAATTTTCTGACTCAAATAATGACTCAGAAACTCAAAATAAATAAAACAAACAAGCTGAAATCTGATTCGGGCCCAATTCAGACCACGAGTCAGATTCAGACAAGTTTTCAGAAAAAAACAAACACCCTCTAACAGGAAAACGAATGTACAAGCAGTGAGAGGAAAAAGAAACAAGCAAAAGAAAAGCCAAAACTGTACAATAGAACCACAGACTTGCAGCGTAACCTGTTTCTCAGTTCTAGTCCTACCTACATTCCCTCTCTCGGGTATTCATCAACTTCAATGGAGATCGTTAGATTTTTAAGTCCCTCCGTGTTATTGCACAGTAAAGAGAAACCCTAGATTCGTTCTACACCTCTCAACCTTCCAACAATGGCTGGTTCTACCTTCAACCCTTCTTTTTGCTCTCTCCCTACCGACCTCAACGACAAGGTACGACTTCTTCATCTCTCTGTTTCTCATTCTTTATATCTCCTTCACTGTCAGTCGACAAGTTTCTTTCCCTTCTCTCTCTCTCTTTTCATTTTCATTTCGATAGTGTTTTTAGGGTTTGTTGTCTGGAATTCATCGGGGGAGGTTTGCATTTAGCACGAAGTTGTTTCGATCAGTGGTGCCTAAGAAATTCAAATTGAGTTGCTCTAGTGAAAAAGAGATGGATGCTAGAACATCAGCTTTGGTTGATAGTGTTGCTGAATGCTTGGATGGTTCGTCATTCGTGTTTGGTTTGTTTGTTCAATTTCACTTGTTTTTTTTGTGGGTTTCTTCAAATTCTCCTCTTTTTTGTTATTTGTTTTGTTGCTTGCAGGATTGGAGGTGAATAAGGAACCAAGTGTTTCTACGATTTTGATGAATTTCGAGAATTCGTTCGATCCATATGGTGCTCTTAGTACTCCACTCTATCAAACAGCTACATTTAAGCAGGTAGCAACTCAAATGACACTACACAATATGGAAAATGTTGTATGTTTCAGAGTTTTTTCTTTTTAATCAGGAAACTTGTGCATGTGCTGCACGAAGTATAATTCCAGTCACAATTATTCATTTTTGTTCATTTGCAAATTTCAGGGATTTATGTGTATTAATTAATCAATGTCTAAACGTTTTAAAGTTGCATGCATTGTACAAACGGATATAGAGAAATGACTCAACATCCGTAGTATTCAATAAATATATGTGTTTTGGTAATCTGTACGTTTGTATAGGTCTGGAGTAACATTCTCAGTTATAAGTTAGTAATTTCATTCTGCTGTCTTAATTTTCTCTTTGTCATGCAGCCTTCTGGAACAGAAAATGGCCCTTATGACTATACTAGAAGTGGTAATCCTACACGAGACGTGTTGGAAAGGTGGGAATAACTGTTTCTTTTTAAGCATATGAATCCGTCAATGTTTGAATTTCTAGTTTCTACTTCATGATTACAAGGCTATTTGTATAAACATAATTGTTTTTGTAAACGATCAGGCTCCTAGCCAAGCTTGATAAGGCAGATCGTGCGTTTTGCTTTACTAGTGGAATGGCTGCTTTGGCTACTGTCACCCATCTTGTTGGAACTGGTTCTTATCCACTCTTTATAATTTTCAAATTTCATCGCTGTTTGCTTTTGCTGCCTCCAAATGCGTGCTTTGCGCTATTAATTTGTGGAATCTGTCAAATCTAGGTCAGGAAATTGTTGCTGGAGATGACATATATGGTGGCTCTGATCGGTTGCTTTCACAAGTACTTCCAGGGAAAGGAGTTGTGGTGAAGTTAGTCTACTATCTCTTCTTGTGGTTTTCTTGAGTATATTAGTGCTGAGAATATTCTTTCAATGTGCAGGCGTGTGAATATGACTGATCTAAGCGAGGTTGCATCTACTATTGGTCCCTGGACAAAGCTAGTGTGGCTGGAGAGTCCAACTAACCCTCGCCTACAAATCTCCGATATATGTGTGAGACATTGATTTTTTTTTTCTGGTCATTAAATACTTTTCTTTTACTGGTTTTTTGACTAAAAAGAATTAAAAAATGAACTCTTGGAATTTAAATAAAGGGATTAAAAAAATAATTGGAAAATCTAGTGCATCAAATATACGGATATATGATGTGTTATAAGAATGTTAGCACATTGGTTCAATTGTTTAATGAGAATATTAGTATTTTGCTAACAAAAATTTAGAAAAAGAAAGAGATGCACATAATAGCACATTAATATCATATTTAATAGTTTGTACCATGAATTAAGGTTTTAAACTCTTGTTTCGATCATACTTATTGATGAGTTTGAAAAACTGAGTTGCTTCTATTGGTTCATTCTTGAAGTATTGGAGCAACCCTAGAGTTGAGATTTGATATTCATCTCCTTTCTTCTCTATTCTATTTTTAATGCTATATTCTAGATCCTAATTTCCAGCCAGTTGCCAAGCGACCTAACTCTTAATCTAATTGGAACACTTGTCATAGTAAATAGACTGAATAAACTATGAACACTTGTGATGCAAAACTTGTGCGGAAGCATCAAATAACCTTTCTATTCAATCAACATCTCTTTCAAAACAAAATATCTCTCTAAAACCCAAACAAAAATAAAAATAACCAACCCAAAAAAAAATATGGGGGAAATAAAGAGGTACGTGAGGATGCGCCTGCATCATACTCCCCTGCTTGAAAAGGAACTCGTCCTCGAGAGATAGTCTTGATAAATGTGGTAAAAATCAGGATCAAGATGTTGTAACATTTTATCGGAGATCCAAACACCTTCCTTAATAGAACGTTGCCACCATTTGACATAATAATGGTTTGGAGGACCAGAATGACCAGATGTGGAGTGAGAGTCAATAACTCCTTCAATGTGAAAGGAATCTGAAGGAGCTTGAGAGGAGGGAAACAGAATAAGCGGAACATGATCTCCATGGTAAGGGTTGAGATTGGCGACATTGAAGGTCTTATGCAGACGAAACTCAGGTGGTAAATCCAACTTATATGCATTGTCTCCACAACAATGGGTGATCGAAAAAAGGCCATACTTCCGCATCATCAATTTATGAGGAACACCAGGACGTTCCTTTCGTAAATAAAGCATGACGAGATCGCCAACCTGGAAAACCACCTCTCGACGATGAGCATCCACACCAGATTTGTACTTCGCATAAGATGATTCGAGGCATTTTCGCCACATCGTCATAAATTGTTGTAAATCGTAATGCAAAGTCTTCTGCGAAAGGACTGGTCGAAGACTGAGGTATGGGTGGGTGCAAGGTCCAAAGAAATCGTTGGAGAGAATCAATGCACAATCTGGGATGGAGATTTCCCTGTGGAATAATTCACTGCATTATTATATGCAAACTTGGTCTGTCCAACAACAAAATCCCAATCTTTTGGGTTTTCACCTGCTGAACGACGTAGAAGATCACCCAAGGTCTATTAACCACTTATGTTTGTCCATCGGTTTGAGGGTGGAATGCCGTCGAAAATTTCAACTTACACTTCAACAAACCCCACAAAGTATGCGAGAAATTCCCTATAAAACGAACATCTAACAATCTCGCAGAAATATAGTTTAGCTACAAGAGCAACATCTGTCGTGCGGCGAAAAGGAAAAAAGTGCGCCATTTTGAAAAACCTATCAACAACCACCAAAATGGAATCATGTCTTTTAGGTGAGTGAGGCCTAAAACAAAATCCATAGACACATCCGACCAGAGTTTCTCTGGAATTGACAGTGGTTTATATAACCCCGCAATTGTTTTCTTTCCGTTTGCCGTTTGGTATGTATAACAATTGCTGATGAAAATATTTGTATCTCGGCGCATACTTGGCCTATAAAACCTCTCTCAAAGTTGCAAAAGTACGGACATCTCCACAATGTCCTCCAAGTCCCCCTGAATGTAGTTCATAAATTAACCACTCTCGAATGGAGGATTCTGGGATACGAAAAGCTGCCTCTCGAAAGAAAAATCCATCTTGCAACAAATAATCACCTGTGGTTCCCTGATTGTTGAGACAATCCTTATAAATTTTTCCAAAATAAGGATCAGCTGGGTAGAGATGCTTTACCTCATTAAAGCCAAATAGGGAAGTTTGAAGCGCAACCAATTGGTGGGCTCTTCGACTGAGAGCGCCTGCAACTTTATTTTATGTTCCTTGTTGGCACTGCAAGTGGAATATATAACCCTGTAAAAAGTTTATCCACTTTGCTTGCCTGTTATCAACCTTGGCCTAGCTATTCATGAACCGCAAGGTTTCATGGTATGACTTGATAACGAACCTAAGTAGTCGGACTCGACCAGACTCGCCGACTAGGCCGAGTCGATCCCCAACCGAGCTAGTGATCCAGTTAGCAACTGAGTAACTCGGCGATTTTTCAATGACTCGGGAGAGTTTTCGTTTATGTTGAATCGGCGAGTCACTCGTTTGTGACTCGGCCCATACACCTTTTTAAAATTTTTTTTAAAAACAATCCTAAATCTAATCAAGAAGGAGAACAAAGAAAGAAAGGGAAGGAAGTCCGCCATTTTTTCAAGCTCGTCAGTACTTCTTCTCTTATCAGGTACGATTTTCATTCTTCTTCTTCTTCTCTTCTTCTCTTATTTTCTTATTTCTTCTTTAGTTCGACGACTGTGTAACCTAGGGGTTTTTTTCCCCTTTCTTCTTTTCTTCTTTTCTTCTTCTCTTCTTCTGCTGTCTTCGTTCTACAGAGTGGCAGCTGCTGCTGCTGCTGCTGCTGCTGCCGAGTGCCGACAACCCGGCAGATTTTTTTTTTGTTTAAGCTGCTGTCTTCTTCTCTTCTTCTTTTCTCCTTTTCTCCTTTTCTTTTCATCTTTGAGTTATTGGATCTTGAGACTTGAGAGAATGAGAAGAGAAATCCATTATGGAAACAGGGGGCAGGGGTATATTTTATGGTTGACCCGGACGAGTCAAACTCTGGCTCTGTAAGCATTAGGCTTGCATTGTCGGTCCGAACCTCCAAATCAAGAAGGGTTGTATGCTAAGTAGTCTGACTCGGCCATGGGGCTGACTCGGCCAAGTGCCGAGCCCCGAGTCAGCCGAGTCCGAGCCGAGTCACTCGGCTGTGACTTGGCCGGTCCAACCACTAGCTATGTACCTGTTATGTACCTGTTCCATAATGACTTGTCCTCTCATCTCTTGTCTCCAGTAACTCAAATAATAAAAAATAATTCAATAATTCAACAAAAACACTAATTAACATTCAAGTATTCAAGAGAAGAAGATAAGAAGACAACAGTAGAGTAGCTTAAAAAAAAAAAATTTGGTCTGTCGGCACTCGGCAGCTGTTGCTGCTCTGTAGAACTGAAGAGAAGAAGAAGAGAAGAAGAGAAGAGAAGAAAAGAAGAAGAAAAGGGGAAAAAAAACAGAGACTTCGACAGTCTCGAAGTCGACAGGAAGAAGGAGAGGAAGAAGAGAAGAAGAGCAGAAGATAAGAGAAGCAGAGAAGAAAGGAAGAAGAAAAGGGAAAAAAAAAAGAGTAGCAGAGACTTCGAGACTGAAGGAAGAAGGAGGAGAGGAAGAAGAAGAAGAAGAAGAAGAAGAAGAAGAAGAAGAAGAAGAAGAGGAAGAAGAAGGAAAAAAAACCTACTTGAAGGCTGAAGGTGCTTGATTGAACCCTAGATTCCCTCCCTTTCTTCTCCCTAGCTTCCCTCCCTTTCTCTGTTTCTTCTTCTTCTCGATACATTTAGGGTTTTTTTTTCTTTAATTTTCTTTAAAGAGAGGTGGACCGAGTCACTAACAAGTGTCTCGCCGATTCAGGACGATTCAAAACTCGCCCGAGTCAAAGCAAAATCGCCTAGTTACTCGGTTGGAGGTGGGATCGGTGGGGGCTCGACTCGGCCTAGTCCCGAGCCACGAGTTACTCGCGAGTAACTCAGCGAGTCTGACCGAGTCCGACTACCTAGGTTGTATGAGATCTATAATCAGTGTTTCATTTTCCTTGTTTTACAGACCTTGTTGTTGAGCATTAGGTTCTACCAAACTTGATTAAAGAAGAAGGTTGCAGTGCTTCTTTAGTCAACACAAACCTAGAGAGGAGACACTAGTTAAAGATGTTTGGCAAGAAATATCGATTTCTTTTATTAGGTAGGTTCTATAGCCACAAGTATGGATAGATTGTCAAGGATATAACATGAATTAGTTATAGGTGGATAATGTACATGCTTGCTTCTATGGCGTAATTTTGTAAGATAACAATAAGGTTGACCATGATTTTCATCGTCGAAGTTTGCATTGCCAATAAACAACTTTTTCATAGAATGAGGTAAGATAACAATAAGGTTGACCATGATTTTCATCGTCGAAGTTTGCATTGCCAATAAACAACATTTTCATTGAATGAGTGTATCGGAGATGAGGATGTTGAGATGGATGAGTACTACTAAAAAAGAAAAATTTGAAATGATTACATTGGAGGGAACTTGGTGAACAGAACAATAAGAGTTAAGATAAAAGAAGGCTGATTAGCATGCTTGAGGATGTACAACAAAGACTAAAGATGTACCAACTTGGTGTAAGTTGAATGTTTAAAATAGTCGGGACAGAGTTGTGTCTGTTCGGAGAAACCCTGTAAAAAGCCTGCTCGGAGAAACCCTTATAAATACCAAAGCTTTAATGTTTAGTATGAGCTTCTCTATATGTTCTTCATGCCCATTAAAATTCTATTGTTGCGTTCCTTTTAAATGCTCCATATAACCGCGAAAAATACGATTTTCCATAGAGCCTTCGCTTGGGGTCTCTTACTTGGAGACTCCCAAGAGATGAGACATGCCTCAATTTTTCCCGGGAAGACCCATGAGGCCTGAAACTGCTCCAAAAAGCTAACCCAAATCTTCCAGGCAAATTCACATGTGAATAGCAGGTGATGTGCCGTTTCACAAGATGACTTGCACATCGGGCATCTATTTACTATCGTTATCCCACAACCAATCTTGAGTATGTATCTTATGGAGACAAGCTTCCCATGAAAAGAAATTAAACCTGTGGGGGATTGTAGCCTCCCACACTCTTTTGAAAGCCGGATTGTAAGCTCATCTGATCCCTATCATGACTTCGTAGAACGAGGTAACCGTGAAGACCCCATCTATCCCTGGATTTCAAACTAGCTGGTCCTCCTCCACATTCAGCCTTACCGGTTCGAGCTCCGTCAGTTGTGTTGACAACTCCTCGAATTCCCAGTCGTTTAGATCTCTCCTGAAACCAAGATTCCAACCTTCCACGTCATCATCTAAATGGGCCACTTGCAGAACCGTCGCTGTTTGTGCTGACAAAATGGAGTACATGATAGGATATCTTGATTTGAGGGGGCTGTTGCCTAACCACAAGTCTTCCCAGAACCTGATTATGTCACCTCTATTTACTTTGCACTTTATATGCAGCCGGAACTGAGGCCATGTGTTTGTGATTCCCCGCCAAACTGAAACCCCATAGGTATCTTTTGCCTCCCTTGGGCATAGGCTGCTGATTTAATTCGTTGGATCCCAAGACCCCCACCCCTTTTGGTCTGCAAACCTCCTCCCAAGCCACATTGTGAAGTTTTCTCACCTCTTCTGATGATCCCCATAAGAAGTCGTGCATCAGTTTTTCTATCTTCTTGGCTACCGCCATCGGGATGGTGAAAAGTGACATAAAATAGATGGGTAAAATTGCCAAACAGCTGGCAACCAAGGTTAAACGTCCGGCCTTGGAAAGTAGACAGATTTTCCATTTAGCTAGCTTGATAGTGATCCTCTCCACCACTGGGTTCCAGATGGCCTGAGACCTATAGACTGCACCAAATGGGAGGCTCAGATATGCAGTGGGCAAGCAACCTACCGCACATCCAAGAATCTGAGCATGACTGGATTTCGAATATTTTCTTTCAACTGAACTGTTCTTCATGGCGAGAGATTTTCCATCAATACTGTCAATTTAGTGTTGGCTGGTTTCTTTACTGACATTTTTTTTTTGTAAATCTCTTTGTTGATAAAAGAAAAAGACTTGGGTTACTAATTTCAAACATGGTATCCTTTTGCATTGTTTATTTTCATTTCTAGAAAATATCGGAGATAGCTCATGCAAATGGTGCTCTCTTGCTGGTGGATAACAGCATAATGACCTCTGTATTATCACGACCATTAGAACTTGGGGCAGGTAATGGCATGTATATCCTGTTGTTTAAACATTTACAGGTTTAATATATTGCAATGCGGTTCTACTTCGACTTTTGCCGCTGAAATGTGATAGTTTCATCTTTTCAGACATCGTCATGCACTCGGCTACCAAATTTATAGCTGGGCATAGTGATGTCATGGCCGGTGTCCTTGCTGTTAAGGGAGAAAGGTTTGCAACTTCCGCTATTAGCTTTTTACTGCATGTCGTGGTCTTCTCTTGTGTAGCTATTGAAAGAAATGACACTTTAGTGATTAGATTTTTCATATCCATGTTCTTGGTATGTATTTACCTTAAGATTGGTCTGTGGAACGGATGTACTATTTGTATGCCTTTTTTCTCATCCTGTGTGGAACAGATGTACTTCCACTATTTGCTTTTTACTGCATGCAGTTATCTCCTTTTGCTTATAGATTGGAAGAAATGACACTTTAGGGATTAGACTTTTCACATCCATGTTCTTGGTTTTCATGGATTCACTTTGAGATTGATCATTGGAAGTTGGAACAAATGTACTTTTGGTAACTCCTTTTTCTCGTCATGAGAAGATCTGTATTATTCAGTACTTTTTACCAAGTTACTAACTAGAAGATTGTCATTCTTGAGTGAGTTGTAAATTTCTCCGTACACTGCTTGAGCAGTTCTTTGTTGGATCTTATGCTAGGATGCCTTAGTTGAAATTATCCTGCCTTAATTGTGCACAAAATTAAACTTCTTTCTGTTTCCTGACGTGGCAAGCATATATATAAAGGCCTAATGTGTTGTAGGAAGATGATCCAATGGTTTTGGTGACGATGACCTACTCATCATGTAGATCAACCTCACAGAAATCACCTCATTCTACAACTTGTAACACCATAAAAATTTGCATGGTTTGATGATCATCCATTTTTATTAATGAACTTAAAGTAACTTTTGATAAGGTTAAAGTTTTAGAATGGGGAGATTTTAGTGGAGTTGATCTATTTGGTGAGGAGGTCATCCTCACACCCTTGGAGAATCTTTTTGTGGATCCCACAATATTATTGGGCACGCACTGGGCATATTTAGATGGGCAAAGTATCCCTCCTCTCTATACATATCTCTATTATAAAATAGAGGTCTACACTTGAAAGATAAATCTTGGTCGTCCCCTTTAACGGAACATCAATTGTCGTGCTGAAGGCAAGGGTTAAACCTAGTATATATATATATATATATATATGATGGTTGAGTTCCTTACGAGTATTTTACTTTTATTGCTAAATGTTCCATTAATTGCGTGGAAAGTTACTCGGATTTTCATGAAGTGTGTTTTCAATTTTTTTCCCTATTCACCAGCCTGGCAAAAGAAATAGCTTTCCTACAAAATGCAGAAGGCTCTGGGTTAGCTCCATTTGACTGTTGGATTTGCTTACGAGGCATTAAGACCATGGCTTTGCGTGTTGAGAAGCAGCAGGTGCATCCTAAGTCGCTGCTTTACAGTAGATTATTTTTGACCTCTGATGATTTTTAATATTGTCCTTCAAACCATGAATATTGTGTGCTTATTTGATTTTCTTCTTCTTTTTATCTTTATGTGCGAACTATAAATGCAATTAATGACATAACGAATAGAATGCCAGGGGTTTCTGTGAAAGAACTGCTGATATTGTTCGTTGGTGAACTGCATTAAAATTGAAGCCATTCTTTTTTTTTTTTGTTTTGTTTTTGTTTTTCCCCAGATCTACTGGCTTCTGAACTTAGTGAAGTCAGAAATCTTGATTTGCTTTGCTTGCTTTCCTCAAGGATAACACTTGGCTCCTTCCATATAACCAAGTTCTTCACAAGTTCAGTGTACAAGTCATTGATCATTTCTTAGTAATTAAACATATGTGTCTTCATTTTTTTTATTTCCAGATGTCTCATGTCTATTATATTATAAGAATATAGAGGGCCTAAGAGCCTCTAGCATCTGCATTTTGTTTGTTCCATCTGGCCAACTAATAGGTTTTTTCATCCATGATGATGATGATGATGACGGCAATGATTTGATGTTTACTTTATTTTATTTTGTCATGGTCAAGTGAAAGGTGGTTGGGAAGACTTCATTTCATTCTTTGTTTTCCTAGATAGGTGTTTTCAGTTTAAGTATTTGTCTTGTGTTGTAATTAGAGTTTTTGCATTCATATTTTTGGCAGGAAAATGCTCAAAAGATCGCGGAATTTCTTTCCTCTCATCCTCGAGTGAAGAAAGTTAACTATGCTGGTCTTCCGGGGCATCCTGGACGCTCTTTACACTATTCTCAGGTACTGACATCAGACACTATAACTTTCATACTGTACAGAAAAATTGATATTTTTTTTCTTTCAGGCAAAGGGAGCTGGTTCTGTGCTAAGCTTCTTGACGGGATCACTGGCACTTTCAAAACACATTGTGGAAACAACCAAGTACTTCAGCATAACTGTCAGTTTTGGTAATCATCGTTCCTACTTGTCGAAAATATATAAGAAAAGAAAAGATAAAAAAGTAAAGAAAAGAACAGAAAGTATTAGCAGAAAAGAAACAGAATCTTTCTTCCTACTTTCGATCCTAGCATGGCTGCCAAAAATAGTCTGCTTACGGCTGATGTATGTTTTTAATTTTTATTTGTAGGGAGTGTGAAGTCACTCATAAGCATGCCCTGCTTCATGTCCCATGCAAGCATACCTGCTTCAGTTCGTGAGTCCAGGGGTTTGACTGAAGATCTTGTTCGCATATCTGTGGGCATTGAGGATGTAAATGATTTGATTGTTGATTTGGATAATGCAATTAGATCTGGACCCTTATAAGGTGATGCAGATTCTACATAGTCCACATGTTCTGCTTCTTCTTGTTTTTAACTGTAGTTTAAAATTTTTCTATTTTGAGCATTAAAAGGTGCTTTGTTTTATGTATTAATTTAGTCTTTTCCTTTCTTGAACAAGAATGTTATTAGAGTTGGTTTATTGGTAATAACTATTTTTGAGTGCATATATGGCATGAGTCGAGTATTTTTGGTGGTTGTAGTAGTTTGATTGAATAGTTGTATAAAGGCATCAGCCGAAAGACCTATGGCAACAAGAAGGAACCACAAACTGCGCCTATCGAGGTTTCTGTAACCGAGATGTATAGGAGTAAAGGCTTTCCTGGTGTTGGTGGGACCAACAAGGAACTCCTGAGCGCCCCTGACTGGCGCGAAAGCCCCTTACAAATACTAATAGATAGGCTGCAACAAAAATTCGTTTATTTGCATCCACCTTTCGAGGGCCCCTTCTACGGCAAAGGACTGGCTCTATGGATAGGGATCTGAAGGGGGTTCGAATCACGGGCAGGGGAGGTTGGAATTGATGGCTCTCGTTTTTATCTCGTCTCAGATTCTCTCTGAAAAAAGGAGTTCAAAATTTTATTTTGAGTTAGTTATTTTAAATTTTGTTATTTAAAATTTTATATATTTCTATATATATAAATTGGAAAGGTCTGTTCGAGACGTTAAGACTCAAGAGTTTAGTTCCTCTGGTCAGCACAATGGCTGGCGTCGGAGGCTCACCCTGCCTTTTGTCCCTTTTCTCCACTCTTAGTTCCAAATATTTAGGGCCCATCTGGTTCGCGATCTAAAATTTGTTTTCAAAAACTAATTTTCACTTGAACTAAACTATATATTGTATCACATCTAAAATTGCATTTTCACTTTACTATCAAATCCTATATGATTTCATTGAAAACGCATAAAACAACATTTTTTTGTTTTACAAAATCCAATATGATTTTATTGTAAATCCTAAAACAGTTTTGGATGTAGTACAAGATGTATATTATTATAGGTGTAAATTAGTTTTTGAAAACAAGTTTTTGGATCATGAACCAAACGGGCCCTTATGTAATCAACTCTTTTGGTTTCTTTTTGAGTTGTAACAGAGAGTTAATTGAATGAAAATATAGGATTCAATTGATCCACTGAGGTAATGTTGAACCTACTTATTTGGTGGCGTTGATTCCATCGAGGTCCTCTTTGTGATGTTGATTCAATCAATACCCCTCCGGTCATCGTGGTTTTGGACAATCCTTGATGTAGAGCAGTGACCAGCCCCTGTTATACATCAAATGCTCAGAAGAGTCGGCTGTGACCAGCCCCTGGTGTGCTGGTATAAGTTAGAGTACTTCTGATCTGATGGCAGTCATTTTTGTGAATCTAAAGTTTGCAACTCCAAATAATTTTGAAGCTCTCAAGCTGATTGACTGGTTAAATACTACGTACACTAAGCACTTAGCCAGCAGTCCTGGTTGCAGTTGCATTATCGATGAACAGAAATGGTGTGGCTGAGCCAAGGGAAGTCCAAACAGTCTTCTAAAGGTAGTGCCATGGGTGTGCGATTTTTGAAGTCCTGGAAATTTGAAACCATCTTGAGTCTGCATGATTAATCTGGGTTTCTGGAACTTGAGGGGCTTCAATATGAGGTGAGTAGGTCTTATAAGCTATAAAGAGAAGAAAGCTGATCTTATTTATTTTAGTAAAACTAGAAACTTGAATGCATCAGTGACGAATGCAGGGGACAATAAGGTCACCAATCCTTAAAGCTGAAAATGTTACTTTCTTTAGATAAGATGTCTCATTTCATAGTTTCAGAATCTTGAGATCTAAGAAAAGGTGCTGATAATAATAGTGCACAGAGGAGCATTGCTGAGAGCTCTATCAATCTGAGCAATGCTTGATTTGCTCAATGAGTCATGCTTATCAAAGGTGGATGAGAAAATTTGAGTTCATTCTTTTCACCCTAATGCATGATGTAATGACTTTAATTAGTGCCAGTGTGGTTGATCTTATAAAATGACAAGGATTGAAGTTTGCCTGGACTAACAAGTATCACTGAAGCCAGTAAGCATTGCAGCTTAGAATGAAAGAGTAAAGGTAAACTTTTCAATGCTGGACTTCTTTTTTTTGGCTTTCATCGTATTAACAGTAGGGTGATTTATAAGCCATTCATTTTATCCGTAACCGAAAGGCATATCATTGTGACACACCCAAATCCTAACCCCATAAAAAGTTAGGAGATTTATAAGCTCTTCGTTATCTCTTAGCTTTAACACTTTTGACGAGACTACAAGTTTTAGAACATGGTGATTTTATATGAGGATGATCTACATGGTGTGAAGAACATTTTCATACCTTTGGATCATCTCCATGTGAACTTTACAAAATCTTTGCAATTACCACATTATATAAATTAACTTGAGTGTGGATCTAACTCTCTCTATCTATATATATATTTTTATAGGGAGCGGTTCTGGTGCCATCACTATATTGCTATCACTGTGACATTTTTGGATTACCATGGCTTGTGGAGCCCACATACAGACGAACTAAGGATTGATTTTTTGTAAGTATGATCTACATGATGAAGATAACATCTTCACAAAAAAATCAACTCATTCTAAAACTAGTAATCCAGTCATCCAATTTTTTAAAAATTAACAGTAATTGAATAATTCATTTTTACCGTTAAATTGCAGCAATGGATGATGGGGTTACAAGTTTTAGAATTAAATAATTTTTTATGAGAATGATAGATATATTGAGGAGAATATACTCACAAAAAATAAGCCCTTAATTCATCTGTATGTGGGCCCCACAAGCCATGGTGACAGTGATGGCAATATAGTTATGGCATCGGAACCATTTCATTTATATATAGTATAATTAGCCCCATATTCGGTGCAAGGTACGGGGCTTCTTTTAAAAAAAAGAATTTTAAATTTTTTTTATTACATAATTAGAAAATTTAGTTGTTTAAGAATTTGAGAAATGCTTCTCTATATCATATAATAGATACTAGATTGGGCCATATGTTTATAATATAGGTTTTTTTAACCAACACCTAAGAGAGAGGGTTTTATTAACCCAATAATAAATAATAGATTGGACCATATGTTTATAATGTAGGTTTTGTTAACCAGTGGCTTCTCCTATAGTATATTACTAGCCCTCATATCCCGTGTAAGGCACGGGGCTTCTTTTAAAAAAAAATTTGAATTTTTTATTAGATAATTAAAAAATTTAGTTGTTTTAGAATTTGATAAAGGCTTCTCCTATAGTATTATGTAGATTTTTTTCACCCACACCTAAGAAAGAGAGTTTTGTTAACCCAATAATAGATAATAGATTGGGCCATATGTTTATAATGTAGGTTTTTTTAACCCACACCTAAGAGAAAGGGTTTTGTTAACCCAAGGCTTCTCCTATAGTATATTACTAGCCCCCAGTACCCCGTGCAAGGCACGTGGGCTTCATTAAAAAAAGTTTTCAATTTTTTATTAAATAATTAGAAAATTTAGTTGTTTTAAAATTTTGTTAACCCACACTTAAGAGAGAGGGTTTTGTTAACCCTATAATAGATAATATATTAGGCCATATGTTTATAATGTAAGTTTTTTTAACCCGCACTTAAGAGAAAGGGTTTTGTTAACCCAAGGCTTCTCCTATAGTATATTAGAATAGATAATAGATGTTACTAAAAAAATTTTCACCTTCCATTTGTTAATTTCTAACTCCCTAAATTACCCCTAAAGTGAATCCGTTTTTCCAAGAAAACCTCGTGATTCATAAACCAAAAAAATTGGGCTCTTTGTGTTCGTTACTTGATCATCTCTTGACTCACTCCTCTTCAAGAGATAGAGTACAACTTTTGAGAGAAAGGTAAAAATCTATCCTAAATTTTTAATTATTATCTGTCCCTAAGAGCAAGTATTATGGTATCCCCAAAATTTAGTTCAAGTCTCAAATGACAGTTAGAAGGAGAGGCAAGTACTAAGGGTAAGCCCCTAAAATTTGGGGCGGCAATAGACGGGTTAGTGGGCGACACACCCAATGAAAGACGACATATCATATGTCGACCATTTTTTGTATTTTTAAATGGTGTTTGAGCGATGGAGGGAGTGAAGGGCGACACTCCCTCTATCGCCCATTTTTTTTTGTTTTAAAATAATTATTTTGTTATATGGGCGTTTGTATATGTTTTAATACACCAAGCTTGTGAGGGTCACTCAGATACGATCCAATAGCTGATATTTGGTAAGGTTGTTCTCCTCACTATGTAGATCATCATCACAAAAAATTAACCCATTCTAAGCTTCTAACCCTTTTAAAAATTGATCGGAAGTTGATTGTAAATTAATGGTGATAAGAACGGTTAGGAGAGTCAACTTTTGATGGGGTTGGGAGCTTTAGAATGAGTTAATTTTTGTGAGGATGATCTACATAGTGATGAGAACAACATCACCAAATATCAACTATTGGATCATATCCAAGTGGGCTCCATAAACTTAGTGTTTTGAAACGTACAAAAATCTTCATACAACAAAAAAAATATATGAAATCAATAAATAAATAAATCTAAAACTAAACAAAATGTGGCAATAGATGGATTGTCGCCCTACACTCCCTCTATCGCCTAAAAAAAATTTGAAAACAAAAAAAAAGTTTTTAAAGCATTGAAAAGGGGGCAACAGCCCAAAGTAAAATGTTTTAAATAATTAATGGGCGACAAAGGGAGTGTCTCCCTTCACTCCCTCTATCGCCTTCTAGACCCTCTATCTATCCTTCTTTCCCTCAATTTCAGCCTTAAATATGGGGCTGCGTGAAGGAGTTTGAGGGACAAGTGTAACCTTAGTACTTGCATTTATTCCTCAAACCTCTCCAATTTAGAGGAAAAAGGAAGCCATAGTACTTGCCATAAGTAACAACCTTAACCCCCTTTCCCGCTTCTATTTGCAAGTGCCATAGTCGAGATCCAGAGCGGCACATTGTCCGTGCAGCTTCATTTTTATTTTTTTTGGCGGAAACTCCCTGAAGGAGTGAAATTTATTAAAGAAGAAAACAAAAAGGAAATACGCCTAGAAGAGGGGAACCAAACCTTACCTCCAACATCTACTTACAAAGTAAATAGAAAAGCAAAGAAAAAACAACAAAGTTATTTGAACCTATAATTAGGAAGACTTAGATAGTTACGGCCAAGTTGATGAAGAATACCGCTTGGAGGTCTGTCCCACCAAGTGAAACCATTTGAAGCAGCAACTTTTGATAGAATGTCAGCACAGTTGTTTCCCTCCCGAAAATATGAGAGTAAAGGAACTGAATCCGACTAATTTTGGACATGTAGTTGTGCAGCTTCACTTTAAGTCCTCATAGTTTCTCTATTTTTTTTGGATGGTTTGGATATTGTATGATCACTATATTGCTTGATAAATTTTTTTAGAATAGAGTCAATAATTTTTTTTTTGAGATATGTAGTATTTTTTATTATTAATATATAGGAAGCTCATTTTAACAAGTTCATCTTGGGTTCCCAAATTTCAGAGCTGGCCTTATCGGATTCAAAGATATGGTGTGATGGGGATTACAAGCTTTACCTATAAATATACTTATTCCTTTGGTTAAAAAGATTGAAAGCATCATTAAAGATAGTATAATAACAATAGCCTTCATGAGATAAAACACCAGAGGGTCCCTAATTATGTCGAAGAAAAAGAATGCTCTGACACTCTTCAAAGGTATCTCCTTCTAGTTTAAGCAGGATAGCCCTTTTCTCATAGCTTCCCTGATTCTATCAAGGCTCCATTATGTTACCTTTAACCTTCGGTTCTTCCTTCTTCAATGATAATCTACTCCTCCAACAAA
>MVGT01003955.1:4099-16646 GCA_002174775.1 Macleaya cordata | reverse complement strand
TGTCTAGTCTGCAGTCGTCAAATTGTTGCACTTGGTATTGATCTTGAAATAATTCTGACTGGGGTAACCCGGTCGTGTTCCTTGGCTATACTAGCAGAAGTACACTGCTATTGTTTGTATATGTATATGCAGGATTTTCTTGATGTTTCAATCAACTATATAATATGCATTGCTTTTATAAATGCTTTTGAGCTGTTATCGGATTAATCGCTGCATGTGATGGTATTAGGATGGTTGATCTACCTACTGAGTTTCTCACCCAATTATTTTCATGGTTTTACAGTTGACGGTTGAGGATCGAGATAGGATCCTTAGTGGTGCTGTGACGAGGTTTTCTTGGCGAGGGATTCCTTGTTTTGGGTTTGATGTAGGTTTCCCTCTCTTCAGTCACAGTGGACACATTACTATTTCTAATCTCTTTTCTTGAGACTTATGTTTTATGGCGCGGTTGTGAGCCTTATATTACTTTTACCATATGAATGCAACTTCTACTTTATCTTCTCTCACTATATATATTTTGACAGGAAACAACAAACATAACTATATATCATATCACAATTATATCCATGTTAAGTGAAAGATGGAATGTCGTAGTTATTTGCAAGTTCCTCCTGGTCCTGCATCGTTGGAATTTCAGTCGAGTTGAGAAAAAAAAACGGGTGGCAATTTCAGTGCATACCTTTAGTTTCTTTTGCTTCCGCTGTGTATATTTTGTATGCACTGTGTTTATTAGGTGGCAAAAGGTCCAGTTTACAGGGGAGACTCTGCCGGATTTGAGTCTCGTTGTAGACTGATGGTAATGTCCTTTATTCTGGTATACGGGGCGTTACAAGAACGCTAGCCTGCAACTTACTAGCATCCAATGATCCCGGCATAGCTCGCCCCTTACTATGCCACACCGTGCTAAACCACCCCGGATAGCTCAACAAAAAGCATGCCAAGCATATCCATAAGCACACCAAGATATGCATCTTGGATAGCTCGGTCCTTCCAAAGAAGCTTCAGGTCAAGTGTACTGTCGACTCAATATCTAGCACGCATTGGACCCTAAGGCATCCAAGGAATGCCGCTGTACCATCTCCTGCATTTACAGTCCTAAGCCGTTTCCTACGACAAAGGAAACAAACGCATAACCCTCTAGCTAAGCATGGCCCGGCCCACGGGTTACTCCGTGGAATACCCAATGAAGCTACACCCGAAGGTGCAGCAGGGAGATCGGGGACCCCTCCCTATAGTAGCTAAATTTACCTTTTCGCCACCGCCAAAAGGAAACATCAAATCATGAAACCAATCATACTCTTTTTTGGCCCATGAAATGAATATACACTTCGCAGCTTCTCCAAGCCTTGAAGCTTCGCCAAGCCCTCCGGCTCGCTCCCGAATATTCACAACATAGCACCTCCGTGCCATGAAGCTTCACTTTGCCCTCCAGCTCGGTCATGCATATTCAACTAGCCCACCGGCTCAGTCATGCATATTCATGCGCGCGCACCTCTGTGCCACGCATATACATCTAGCCCACTAGCTGTGTCACGGTATACGTATAGCCAAACAAACGTACTGTGACATTCTCCCCCACTCGCTCGGTCTAATGCCCTCATCGACTAAACTCATGGTACACCTCCAGACTTCGTACCAATGCTCCGGTCTCCAATCAAGTACTCTCTCTGACTTGACGCCTTGTGTCTGTGCTGCCCCTGACCTCTGTCATCTATGGAACAACTACACTTCGCCCAACACTCTTGCTGAACTCGGCTCCAGCAACAATGTACTCTCATCTACTCAATGACACCACTATGTCACTAACTCGGCTACGCATAGCCTGATACTGTCTCGCGAGACAGGACCCGCAGGTCATTCCCAAAACATCATTTGTGGCTCACTAGCCAAATACATCCACTGATGTTCAATCCTCTGCATCTGAGCTTCCTCCATTGATTCAGCTTACTTATGTGTACTCGGCCCTCCCACCAAGCTACACCTCCATGTGTACTTGATCCCCCCATCAAGCTACACGTCCACGCATCCTCTGATGCTAAATGGTCCAACGACTCTTCGCTACCGCAAATGTGCCACTCTTGACACTCACTCATCACAGGCTCCCCCACTCTGGTTCACCTGACCATCTTGAGTCTTTAAATTCTGCATAGCAACTGACCTTGCTCACATGCATACCAGCCCCATCATAGATGCTCACCTTGAGCCACAAAACTTGAATGCTGACCACTCAAGCATCACCATAGCTTCCACAAGCTCCATGCAACTCTAGCACCTCACCATCCACTGGCTTCGCCCTGAGTTAGCATCTCGATCACAAAGTAGCGCTCACCTCGACTATAAAGGTTCTTGCCATGTGCATCACAGTCCAAGCACTGCAACACAACTCATACGCTCCCCCCTCTCTGGAAAGCTCCACCATATGCACCTCTGTGCACACACTGACCAATCAGCCAGCTTGATGGTCGTCACATTCAGCACCTTGCTGTGTTCCAGTACCTCGGTCTCACCTTCACTTCGAACATTCTCATATGGTCCCACTGAACCCATATGTGTGCATCCCTCTCTGGACTGCACCCCATTGGCCTCTACCAAGCCCTCAAGCTTCAAGTGTACTCCAGTACCTAAGCAAACATGCCTTCACCCTGAGTACTAATCATTCCAAAACTTGTGCGACTCTTCCCTTGAAGATCGCCTACTATCGCGCCACTACGCCAATACTGCCCCATCTGGACATATACCTTCCTCTGAAGGTTCACCGTCGCACCCCTGTGCTTGTCCCTCCTCTGAAGGATCATTAAGCGCCTCTGCGTCACAACTGCACCCTGTGTGCATATACCTCCCACTGAAGGATCATTCTTGCATCTCTATGCTAGCCTTCCTCTGAAGGACCACCCATGTGCCACTGCGCCTTATTTGCACCTCTGTGCTAGCCTTCCTCTGAAGAGCCACTCATGCGCCACCGCGCCACAGCGCACCTCACTATGCTATTCCATAAGGATGTGCTGTCTCCGATGCCACTACTCTTGAGCATGGTAGTATCCTCTGAGAACTACATGGTACCGCACCATCGACACCCTGTTAACATACTCTTGGGTCTGCCCCCTTCACCTGGAGCCATCAAGACACGCACTGAACATTACAAGATTTGGATTTTCTCGGTCGTGCTCCTCTGAACACATATCTCTTGCAAATACTGCTCTTGAGAATACACCCCTTCACAGTAACTGCTATTCATCTCATCCAAACTCACCATCTCTGAATGTACCGTAGCTCGGATATGGTCTTCGCAACGGTTCTGTATAGCTCATAGTGCCGAGTGAGCTACACGATATTTACCACCGTGATCTGAACTCTTTCAGACTTCACGCTCCAATGCACTGTAAGCTTAGATGTGATATCCACCTACAGATGTTGTAGTACGCATCGACCTCAGCCAACACTGTTTACCCACACACAAAGCTCCACACGAATCTGACCTCCTTAAAATCCATATTCCAAATGCACCATATACCTTGATACTATCTCCGTCTATAGCATATGTAGTCAGTATCCTCGGGCCAACTGAACTACTCCCCAAAGCATACGTGCTCCTGAATATTTACCCAAACTCAGAGGCACCTTCTTCTAGTAACACTCTTGTAACTGGCACCACTGATCTAGCATCAACTGTCCCATATACTGAGTTATATCCCCTACTCCAACACCACTGTGTCTTCCACATAGAGCAATGAACCCATCCAAGCATAACCAGCTGATACTACCTTCGATCGAGCATCAGAGATTCATATGCAACACTAAGCTACACCATCAACACACTCTGACGCAAGCTTCATCGGAATAGAGACATCGAATATGCCAATCCAACACTAACACCATGCCTGAATATACGACATATGCAAAATGGCTTTTGCTTGTCTTCAAGGCATTCATGTACATGGCTCTGCACCATCACTATGGATCAGAGAACTAATGTAGCTACACCAAGTAGCACCATACGCCCAGCTCCGTCCATCTCATATCTCGGATAAGAAGCTACCATCATATGTATGCAACGGAAGCAAAGCTCTATCCTACTCTTAGACCAGAGAATGTATATTCACCAACATTCTAGCTCTGAGTCCTCCGCTCTCTTTGGCTCATTGAATATGCATCTCTAGCATAAGCCAACTTCGTGGAATCAGAGGTTGTATATTCAACATCGAGCAACTTCTGCTCTGATACCAAATGTCACGGGCGGAATGGTCGACTGGCAACATATGCGGTCACGCAACGGAAATTCATATTACCGTCTACTCGTGCGGCACTACAGACTCCCTCCTAGTCTATAGTCAGCCTCACAAACCATCTAGGTTCTGCTCTAGACCATCAGGTTATCTTGCACCAATATGCACAACGAAATAACTAACACGAGCCATGCTCATATGCCGGCCTACGAGTCACTTCATCGTGTCCTATGACACTCGTCTAACAGGTATGATTCACTGTCTCCACAGTACCGGGAAGGTAACCATGAATAGCCGTCCACCTGGCCAAGCTAACATTACTCGGACTGTCATACAATCATAAGCTTCACCTTTCAAGAAGCATCGAGGCTCCAACCAAGCATACGCATATGTGAGGTCCATCCTGGCTATAAGGTTTCCGTATAGCAACATAAGAATGCTAGCCTGCAACTTACTAGCATCCAATGATCAAGGCATAGCTCGCCCCTTACTATGCCACACCATGCTACACCACCCCCGGATAACTCAACACAAAGCATGCCAAGCATATCCATAAGCACACCAAGATATGCATCTCGGATAGCTCGGTCCTTCCAAAGAAGCTTCAGGCTAAGCGTACTGTCGACTCAATGTCTAGAACGCATAGGACCCTAAGGCATCCTAGGAATGCCGCTGTACCATCTCCTGCATGTACAGTCCTAAGCCGTCTCCTACGACAAAGGAAACCAACGCATAGCCCTTTAGCTAAGCATGGCCCGGCCCACGGGTTGCTCCGTGAAATACTCAATGAAGCTACACCCAAAGGTGCAGCAGGGAGGTCGGGGACCCCTCCCTATAGTAGCTAAATTTACCTTTTCGCCACCGCCAAAAGGAAATATCAAATCATGAGACCAATCATACTCTTTTTCGGCCCATGAAATGAATATACACTTCGCAGCTTCTCCAAGCCTTGAAGCTTCGCCAAGCCCTCCGGCTCGCTCCCGAATATTCACAACATAGCACCTCCGTGCCATGAAGCTTCACCTCGCCCTCCAGCTCGATCATGCATATTCAACTAGCCCATCGGCTCAGTCATGCATATTCATGCGCGCGCACCTCTGTGCCACGCATATACATCTAGCCCACCGGCTGTGTCACGGTATACGCATAGCCAAACAAACGTACCGTGACACTAGGCTTTCAAACTGGTTGAGTTGCGTATCCAAGCTTTTACCATGGATATGGGCATGCTCATTGGAAATCAACGATTTTCATTTTATTATTTCACCTAAGTTAATAGTCTTAAAATATTTAAATAATTAATAGTGGAATTTCTTTAAAACTTCGGTCATTATATGTATTTTTATGCATGGGTTTTAATATAATATTTTTAGATTCTTGTACCTACTGAGTTTATATTAGAGGAACAAGAGCGAGATCCAACAGTTAGATTGACGAGAGCGAGATCCAACAGTTAGATGGATGAGATGGAGATCAAGATCGAAAGAAGATTTTGAAGATTCTAAAATCTAAAAGATATTACAAAATCTAGTAGATATTTGTGTATATTTAGAAAATACTTTAGAAATATCTATTTTCTTAATATTTATTGTAGACACCCTAATTTGGTTCACCTAAATTATCTCAGAGACTATGTCAAAACAAGTTAAAAAACGTCCAAGCTAGAAACTGAACATGTCTAAAATAGAGTTCAAAAGAGTCGAAACAGGGAAAGAGGATCGAGACCAGAGCCAAAGCCTTAGGAACTTTCAGACGAAGTCCCGAAAGAGTCAAAATGAGGAAATAGAGTCAAGTCCTGAGCAAGAGCCTCAGGAACTCTCAGAAACCCCTGAAAACTCTTAGGAAAACTCTAGAAACCTCTGAAATCGATTCTAGAAGGTCCGAAAGACACGAAAACGATTCCTAAAAACTCTGAAAACAAGCTCGAAAAGTCCAGAAAATATGAAAAAGACTCGAAAAGCCCTAGAGGTCTCTGCAAAAGGCCAAACTGCCCTAGATGCGCTAAAAAAGACCTCCAGGGTCCTATAAATAGGACCCTCCCCCTTTGCTTATTTTTTCATTCAGACTTCATGTACACTAGCTGAAGCTTCTGGATCTCGAGTAGGGCTTAAACTTCTGAGTTCAGAACTTCTTTCACGCACACCAGCTGAAAACTTCTGAATCTCAAGTATTCTAGTTAAGTTCTAAGTCTTTTCGAGTTAGGAAAAACTCTTCGAGGGCCACCTGCTGCCCTTGGGACGAGAAGTTTTAGAAAGAAGTAGTAACGAACCTCTGCCCAAATATCTAAACCCATCAATTCTTTAAAACTTTAGGGAGATATAGTAACGAACCTCTTCCCAAATCTCGATTGAGCCAGGAAGCGCTCTGGTAAGCTCGAAACCTTCAAGTTCCTTAAATTTCAAATATAATCTATTCAAGTTTATGTAATACTTCAAGTCGATATCAATACACTCAATTTCAAGTACCATCAATATATTTGTTGTTTTATAGAAGATATACCGTAAATACCCCTAATTATGAAGTAGAGACCGACTTTGGTCGGGCGGTTGTCAGGTACTTAACACCTTCCCGACCCATAAAAGGACTCTCTTACCTAGAATCTCTTAATCAAAATGCAAGCCGAGTCAAAAGGAAAGATGTTATTCAGTCTCTCACAAAGAGGTTGAAAAGCAACTTTTCTACTAAATTCAGGTGGCAGCTCCAAATCAAAAGAAATAGAAATGGGAGCAAGTTCTCCCCTCAACGAAAGGAATCAGGAGACAGCAAGAGTTCTAGAACACGCAGACTCAAAAACTTTCTCTCCGAAAGAGGAGAGAGATAGAGAGTGAACGTCGTGCTCGAGCGGTGCAAAAACCACAACGCCACAACTGGCGACTCCGTTGGGGAATTAAAAACTACAGGAGTCCGACTTGAAAAATGATTAGGGGTATATTTTGAATATCATCTGTAGAATATACTTTTCTAAAAAGCACATACTCATTTCATGCACTCATTCATCTGCATATGCATTATTCTATGATCATCCCATAAGAAAACTCGTGGGCTTGCGTAGACTGACTCCCGGCTGAAAGGTCATATAGGATATAGTAGTTGAAACACCAAAGCTTCAGCCTAGTGCTTAAGACCAGCTTCGTGCTGCGAGGTATATCTTGCTGAGGTAACCTAAGCCATACCCATTACTATCTAGTCAAAACTCATGTTGCATGCATAAAAAATCACTTACACAAACCTATGAGGGGTTGTTTTGCTGCACAAATATGTCCTGCAACGTCAGGTTTTTTCAGGTTAATCCATATCTTCGCTCATTACTCAGGTGGAAAGGAAACATTCAGAAACCACAACTACAGGTAAGTCAAAAAATCAAGCGCCAGAAAGTTCTCAACTAGCTTGAGTCAGACTGTCAAAAAAGTTAGTCCATAAATGTCCGATTAAGATAACATGGAGGAACCACCGATGAATCCAACAACAATGAAGAAAATGATGGAAACATATATGGATGAACTTATCATGAATAGGCTAGGTGTCACGTTAGGGAAGCAAAAGTCAAATGAAGTAGCCATAGATACATAAAAAGATTAGGCTCAGACTTCAGCAATAAAAAAACCAACCCAAGTGTAAGAAGCACAGGAAGATCTAACACAGCTTTGTCTATCTCATGTGGAACCCAAAAAGGTGGTTCCACCCAAGGTATTGGACGAAGTAGAGTACCAGCAAAATGAGCAGATAGAGGCAGAAAAGTCGAAAGAAAGTTCCATGTACCAAGAATTTCAGGAGATGAAGGAAGAACTTTGCAAAATGAAGATTGGAAACATTTGATGCAAATGAATGGTATCAGGCTCCTACTGAAAAGCTCCCTCCAAACTTTAAGTTTTCGAAAATGGAAAAATACGATGGATTTGGATGCCTTAAAGCTCACATCATGTCATATATGGGATACTTGAAGGCGTTGGGAGTCCAAAATGAATTACTGGCTCATTTGTTTCAACGAAGTCTCATGGGGCTAGCATTAAGACGGTTGGTAGCTCTCGACCGAAACATCATTCCAACTTGGCGAACTTTAACAGATGCCTTCATGAGGCAATTCTCTCAAAATTTAGACCTGATGGTTACTAAAAGACAACTGAATGCACTAACACAAGGAAGCAATGAGTCATTCACTGACTTCATAGCCAAATAGAGAGCAAAGTGCAAGGAAATGTTTGACCATCCTTTAGAAGAAGATCAAATCTCTATGATACTGAAGAATGTCAATCAAGAATACAAAGACAGTTGTCAGAATTAGTAAAGTCAGGAATGCAAATTGAGGATGCACTGAAGCATGGCACAAAGATGACTTCAAGTTCAAAGGGAGATGGTAGATATCAAAAGCACAGAAATGAGCACGTTAACCACCTCGCTAGTCAGCCTGGATTCCAAGTTCAAGCTCAACCTCAAGTACAAAGACCATATCAACCAAGATAGCAAAGGAAATTCTCAGACTTACCGCATACATTGACGGAATTGCTCCCCCAATTAATAGAAGAGAAGTTAATATGGTTGAAGCCACCAGAGCCACCGAGTGAGCCTTTTCCCAAATGGTACAATCCCAATTTACACTATGACTTTCATCAAGTCAAATGGCACTCAACGGATAAATGTTCGCATTTTAAAAATCTGGTTCAAAATTTGTTAGAAAATAATATAATCAACATTCCTAGAGTACGTCTGCCCAACAGAAAGCTAAGTGTCGATCGCAATGAGACAACCGATCCATCTCAGTTCATCCAAAATCAGAATGATGTTAAACATGAGAAATCAACAAACAATTCTGAAAGCCTCGCAGATAAATTCCAGGTATGTGTGTTTCTTGAAAAACTCGATCCTGATCCCACTCTTTTAATTTATCCATTAGCAAAAGATTTCTTTATTGCTACTAACATTCTACGACTCATTATCTGCAAATCTTCAGCCGGTCATCAAGAAAGAATGTCCTGAAAAGGATGGAGGTTGGGTAACCTTCGTCTGAGGAGGGAATGCCTTGATCCACTGAACTTTGTACATTTGTTTTAAATTCCCTCTTATTCCAAAAAAATAAAAGAAAAACTGAAAAACTTTAAAAAATGCCAAAAACATTTGAAAAAGAAGATTCTGAAAAAGAAGATTTCAGAAAAAATAAAACTTTTGGATCTGACACCTAAAAATAAGGAAGATACATATCCAAGGATGGCTATAGGGAAATCTTTGAAGAAGAAATTCTAGATGAAATCCTTATACCAACATGAAGATTGGCCTCAACCACTTAAGGAAGAAATCGAAGTTGTGAACTTGAACACGAAAGATGAACCTCAAACGGTCAAGATCGAAACTACCTTGCTCCAAGATGAACAAAGAGCTATGATCGAGTTATTGACACAGTACAAGAATATACCAAGACTTGATGCAACCAACGTCGAACATTAGTCGCAAAAATATCCAAATGTTATGCCAGTGAAGCAAAAATTCAGAAGAATGAGATCAGAATAGTCTGTCAAAATAAAAAATGAAATCTCGAAGAAGCAAGACATCAATTTCTTGGTCTCAATCAAATACCTAAATTGGTTGGCTAACATAGTCCTGGTACAGAAGAAAGATAACAAGGTTCGAATGGACATTAATTGCAAGAGCTTATCACTCAAGCCTATGGGCAAGAAACAAGAGAGAAAATCCAATTGAAAGGAAGGACAAAATTTTTTTTGAGCCTCAATCCCTTCTTTTCAAAGCCTATCCTAAGCTTCACTACAACCTATAGAAAGACCTCTCTGAGTCTCAAAGGTAACAAATGTCCTTGGTAGAGGATAATAGCAGTGAACGCTAAAAAATGAAGAAGAAATAAAAATTCAAAAATAGAAAAAATCGTAGTGAGAAAAATCAAGACTTGGGAAAATTTGATCGACTTTTGCAGGTTTCAACATCTCATGAAAATCCATTCCCAGGAGAGTAAGCCGGCAACATCCAAGCTGGGGGCATAACTTATCTCACGCTGTAAAAAACAACAAGGTCAGAAACTCTTCACCTCAGTCTAATGGCAAGTTAGTCTCAGTCGAGACTATAGCAAGGTGAATCCAAGTGCAAAAGGAAGCACTTCGTATCATCGAAGACTGGCAAAAGGCTTATCCATCAAAATGGTCATCAATATCCTTGGATACATTATCTTCCTTATAATCATTGTCAATCTCATATTTTTTCGCGTTTAACCGGTTTTCAAAAATCTTAAAAAAATAAAAATATTTTGTTTTCATAACTCTAATTTTCTAAGAGCCTATGATGAAAGATCTAAGATATTGGGAATGTGCTATGCACTACTCAAGTTAGGCATCTGAGGCAAAAAATTTAGAAAACAAGTGTATTTCTACTTTCCAAATAAATTGTCCATACATATCAAAAAATGCAAAAATATATTTTCCCTGAGCTCGCAGGTACCAGAAATAGAATATCATAAAGAAAAACTGTTCAAGAATGATAAGAAGATGGTTCAAAATTCTCCGATTGCCTTCAATAGGCGACAACACGTCAAAACAGTCATTGACTCTGCATCTTCAAAAGAGAATAACTGAGGAGAATTCAAAACGCGAATCTCAAAAGCCAAAATCCAGTACTCAGAAAATGCACATCCAACAAATGCACATTCAAAGTGCATATCTTATTACATTTTATCATCAAGTTAGAACCAATCTCCCTTCATTAGTTCCAACAATTTCACGCCACCACCTTTGGTCAAAGTAGAACCACTTACGCAAACTCATCGGTTATATATTTATATCCAACATCAAGCACCAAATTCAAGCCTCAAAATTAAGCCTCAAAATCAAGTACCAAAATCAATCTGCAAAATCAAGCATCAAGATCAAGCACATCATAATCAAGCATTAAGTCCATCTGCCTAGACCAGCGAAGTCAAAGCAAGCACCCAAAAATACATCAGGAAGATCCAAAGAATCAATGTATGAAGGAGCAAACACTATGCCAAAATCCACTATTTTCGACACTTGAGTTATTTGAAAATTGACAGACTGAATTCGTCAATTGATTTTTGACAGACCTAAACTATTGAATTCTACCAAAACGCACGTAAAATAATTTAACCGGCCCTTTTAAAAGGTCGAAAATGTCAAATTCCACCAAATTTCTGGCGCCTTTATTTTTACTTGACCGCCTTTATAATTCTATCTAACTTTTTGAAACTCAGGAACTCCCTCTCGATCGACTCATTCTCTCTTTTCTTTTTATATCTCTTGTTTCTCAATTAATTTGAAGGAGACAGAAAAGAAGATTGACACAGAAGAGGAGCCCAAGAGAGATTTGAATAGTAGAGGAGACGAAGAGAGAAAAGTAGCCAGGTATGTCTTCTACGATCTCTCTCTACTCTATCCTTTCTGCTTCTTTTTAGTTTTGCATTTTCTGGGGTTTTTTAGGGTTTTTATTTTATTTGTTGAAGATGAAACTCTAATCGATTTCAAACCCTAAAATCTTCATCTTCTTAAAGTATTGGACTGGTTAATTAGGTTTTTTTTTTTTTAAATGAAACTCTAAAGATCAATTACAGAAAATGATCGATTTCAAGTAAAGCAAATCTGAGAGACGGACAGAGTTCATTTTGTAATTGTGGAAATACAAAGATTTTCAGAGACGCCATTGTTGGGCTGCTTTGAAGCTTTTGTTCAGGTAAAGAGAAGTTGTCAAACACCTCTCTGTCCGTTCTATTTTCTTTTCTTTTTTTTTTAATAATTTTTTTTGGATCGGTCTGTATTTGATTTACTTTTTTCCTTTCCTTTTTATTAATAATTATGATTTCTTAATTGGCTTTGTAATCTTATTATTAAAGAAATATCATGAGTATTTGAATGTGAGCAAAGGAGGTCGAAAGAGCAGCTTAATTGGAATGTGACTTTCAATTCTGTTGGAGGTATTATTTTCTTTTTTCAATTTTCTTACAGAATCTGGTTTTAGGTGTTAAACAGATCCTTTTATTTATTTTTGTTTGTTTTTTCGGTGACCAATAACTGAACAAAATAGAAAGTAGTATAAGTATGGTTTTGATTTTATGTTCACTTAAAAGAATGGATTGATGTTTGGAAATTGTTTAATCAAAATGGATTTCTTATTCTCTCGCTGAAAATCTAATTTCACCCTACGGTTAATGAATTTAACCGTATTTCAATGTGACTATGGTGAAGGATCACACAATCACCTAATTAAAAATTACTAAGGTGATAAGAGTACAACAAAAATCTCTAATAGGAGTATTGACTTATTTGATTCTCAATATGCGGAATTAAGAACAAGAATCGAATGTTTCAATCTCACAA
>MVGT01003953.1:31824-46011 GCA_002174775.1 Macleaya cordata | reverse complement strand
CTCACCTTTTGGCGATATAGGAAACAAACCCCATTACAATGCTGAGCGCATTATATGTCATAGAAATCATTAGGTTACATTGTGTACCAATGTCGATTGTTTCAAACATCAAAATTCTGGGAAAGTTTTCAAAATTCAATGGGAACCAAGTTCAATATGAACACTGCATACCATCCTCAAATAGACGGCCAGTCAGAGAGAGCCATACAAACCTTGAAAGACATATTACGAGCTTATGCTATTGACTTTTAAGGAAGTTGGTGCGACCAATTACCATTTGTTGAGTTCTCATACGATAATAACTATCATTCTAGTATTGGCATGCCGCCTTACGAAGCGTTGTATGAAAAGCCTTGCAGAACACCCTTGTGTTGGGCAGAAGTAAGTGAGAGAAACGTTATGACACCAGAAGATATCCAAGAAACAACAGAAAAGATAAGAATCATTAAGGATTGTTTACGTGCAGCACAAAGCCATCAGAAGAGCTATGTCGACAATAGAAGGAGACCACTTGATTTTCAGGTAGGTGACTATATATTCTTAAAAGTTAGTCCAAGACTTGGGACTAAGCGATTTGGGAAAAAGGAAAAACTTTTACCACGATATGTAGGACCATTCGAGATTCTAGATCGAATTGGTGAAGTTGCATATCGCTCGCTTTGCCACCACAGCTAGCCAGAATACACAATGTATTTCATGTTTCTATGTTGCTAAAATACCACGCAGATCCTTCAAATGTCATCGACTGGCAGGAAGTGCAACTTAGTGAGAATGTTTCATTTGAAGTGAAACCCTTACGTATTCTGGACACTAAGGTCCAGGAACTCCGTAACAAGACTATACGATATGTCAAACTGCAATAGCAACACCATAGTCCAGAGGAAGCAACGTGGGAGCTAAAATCTGTGATTCAAGCCAAATATCCAGAGTTATTCACAGGTAATTGATTATGAACTTCTTTTATTTTAAATTTCGGGACGAAATTCTTTTTAGGGGGTAATGATGTAGCACCCCAAAATTTTATTAGTGTATGAGATCTACACTTAACATAATTAAGTGTAGTAACCCAATATTCTTATGGACTTGGGCATGAGTCTATGAGATTATATGGTCTAACCCAATATTTGTGTGATGGACTTGAGCATAAACATGAATCTATAATTAAGTGGGCTAGGCCCATCTTTATTTCCTTTGGGTTAAAACAACCCAACATGTTATATATTATGTTTAAAATTCGTATTTATGCCTGTCACTATACTTTGGACCCAGTTTTGGACATCTTATGCTCCGAATTGAGCTTGGGCTATTTCTAGTGAAGTTGTAGCTCTTTGAATCTAGTTTTCAGAATGGTAAGGCTTGTGATATTTGGACTTATGATCTGTGAGTTATGGTCATTATAGTAAACCATGTGCATATGGACTAACATTAAGGAATAATGTTTGTTCACCCAAAACTTTTGATTTAGACCACAAGATCATTTTGATTGATACATGTCTTCATATCATTAAACAAGGGGCATAAGTTACATCAAAGTTTTTGTACACAAAACCTTATCTATAAAAATAGGTTTTGTTATTAAACATATATTACAACCACTAGCTAATAATGCATACACTACCATTACAACTCACCACCACTAGCTAATGATGGATGCACCATCACCTCTAGCTAATAATGCATACACTACCATTACAACTCATCACCTCTAGCTAATAATGGATGCACCACCACCACTAAATAATAATGGTTCCACTACCATTTTCCACCATCATAATTGAAAACCTTTTGGAAGCCTATATAAGGAGGCTTAAACCAAATGAAAATGAGTACCTTAAAGAAGTTTTCTCCATTTTTATTCCATCTTCTAAACCATTCAACATCAAGCTTATTTACTTCTTCAAACTTTAAACCTTATTTTTCCACCATTAAACCTATACAAAAAGAAGGGTGTTTCAACTAGAAGAGGTTTTTTTTCAACATCAAAAGAGGAGATTTTCAATTTGAAGAAGAGGTATTTTTCAACATCAAAAGAGGAGTTTTCATACTAGTATTGGAAGCAAATCAAGGTAGGGATCGAAACCCTAGTATAAAACCTATGTTCTTGATTATATTGTTTTTGAACAAATCATGTAGGTAAGAAAATCTATCATCTTTGTTTATTAGATCATGAAATCTATTTAAAATTGTATTTTATGATGGAATAGTGTGGTGATTTGAGATCTAATGCAAGATAAAATGTGGTGAATATGAAAGTGAGATGATTTAATAAAATCAATGGTCAGTAAGCCCTAATGGCTTTCCACGAAAATGTGGTTCCCGCGGAAGACGATTCTTGATAATCGTGGTTGGCTCACCGGAACAAGCCCTGACTGGTAAGATTAATTAAAAACATTAATCTGATATTTGTGACAGTTCGTACATAAATAAAAACGTGGCTAAAAGGCCCTGGAAAACACAAACAGCAAAGGTTTTGTGAAATTTTAGTAACACTGCAGAGTTTTCAGCAACACTTTTAACTGAAAAACGTAGTTTCTGCTGTTGCATATGTTTTGTTGCATTCTTAAATATGTTTCCTCATTCATATATGTTTGAATCTATTATTTTTGGTTAGTTTCCTACTGAGCTTGCTCACCCCGATAATTTTCCCCCCACAGAATTTGAGGAGGGTGTTGGAGCGTAGATCGTGAATTTGACGATCGTGGAAAGACTTACTTTCTAGCATAATTTGTAGGTGTGCTTAATTTATTTGATCACACTACTTTATGTATTATATCCCAGGGATTATGGGATGCTTTAAGTTTTATTTTGGTTTGGAGAATGGTTTTATATGTTGGAATTGTAACTTTTCAAGTTTGGTTTTGAACTCAAAATTTGATAGTACTGCGATATTTGAATTGTTTCTCTTAATTCTGAGATCGGAATGATGTTCCGTCAGTTTTGATTATTTTCATAATAAACTCTGTTATTTTCTCCTAAAATTTCATAATTTTTGGATTACTTATGTCTATTTTTAATAGGGTAAAACTTCATATCACGTTACTAAATTTCTGTTGTCAGTGCAGATAGACCCTGTTACGGTTGATTTTACAGTATGTTATGATTTCCAAATTAAAAACCTTTCTTTTATGATATTTTAGATCGTTTGTCTATTTTCGTTTAGTTTTAGAATAACTTAAAAATGATTTAAGATGAATTATTTATGTACAAAATAACAGACCTGATGCAGATTCTGGACAGATTACTATATGTCTAAAACACCTATTAGTTTGCATAAACCTTTAGATTTACTTTAGTCAAACTTAATTAACCATGAATTAACTTTCAACTACTCTTTTGAGTTAATTTTGTTGACCTATTATGGTTAGATTTTATAGAATAGGGAAAAAGAATTACCAATTTTTGTTCTTACAATGCCTATAATTATGTATCCTTCTAATACTCTTTTCAAGTTTAATGATTTGAGTTGGATTATAAGATTTGAAAAGTGGGGTGTTACAATAATGGCTATAAAAGTGCAATTCTTATTGTTATTCTTCATGCATTATTGTATTTTCCCACTAATATCTTCATTTCTAGATGTAAAGTGCATGGTTCTCTCTTCACCATGGTGTAGTACACATTTTTCTGCTAAAAATAGTATATTCATTTCTTTATATGAGATCAGATAACCCACTTATAATTTATTAATTTCTTAATTTGCATGTGTAGGTGGGAATTCTTCTCAAGAGGAGATCAAGATGGACAGATGAATTTTTCTCGTTATTTGTGCGAGTATTATTTGTGTGAGTTTTAAGGGTGGAATGGTCACATATGCACCTCAGGAAATTAAGTTGAATGGGACCCAGCCAAAAGAAAAAAAAGAATAATTAATTAGCGATTGATGACATCAGTGCATATTCTAAAAATTTGTATTACTTGGTACGTATCAATTTCATGGGCCCACATGCTAAACCCTAAATTCTATTGGTTCACGTGCTTGAAATAGCAAGTGAAGAAGAAATTATCTATTGAAAGTAAAGAAATGGACCCACGTCCTTTGCCTATTCTTTCTCTCCAAGGCATTCTAATTTTCTAATCTTTCAAACGTGGGCCCATCTTGTCAAATTAGTAACCCTAACGTATTTGGAAACTTGGGGAGGTCGGCTGGTTGGTTTTATAAAGAGGGGCAGCAGCATTGTGGGAGAGGGGTCAGGAACAACTATAGAAAAAAGAAGGCAGCAGGTATAGATCATGTACAGACAGAGAATGTGAAGAGCGTACAAGAGAGAGAGGAGGAAGAAGCCGACATCATCATCAGTGGAGTTCGTGCACAGATTTCAGAGTGTGTATAGTAATTATTCTTCTTTTTCTTCATATTAATTTTAATGGAGCTACTTGAACTCATGGGGTTCTAACTTTCTTGTTAGGGTGAAGGGATGAACTTGTAGGGTTTAATTTTGTTTATGTTCTTGAACAAAATATTTTGATCATTGGTTTAATTGAAGTTTGGTTTTCTCATTATTGATTTATGTTCTAATTCATTCTTTCATATTTTATGTCATGCATACTACATAGTTAGATTGTTAGATGATTATTTCAATGGCCTATTTTAATGGACTCACGTATTATTCTTTGACTAAATATGTCATGCATATGTAGTGCTTAGAAAATCAATTGTGTGCCGAGAATAAACTTATTATTTTTTGGGATCATAACTTTTTAGAGCCTTTATCGTAAAATCATCGGGAAAGTAGTAGACAAAGGTACTATTGTACTACCCGCAAAAATCATATAATTTGTGATAGAATATATAAATAGAATAAAGTTTACAAGAGATTCCTGGATCCTTAACACTTTAATTAATTGATTATTTTTCATACTTCAAATTTGTTTTCATTATTTTCAAAATTCCTTTTTGAAAAATTAATTCTTTCTTGATTAGTTAATTCATAATAATAATTAGTGTATTTTTGTACCACTCCTCGTGGGATCGACCTGTATTTGCCGATATCTACATAATAGATATTGTGCACTTGCAGTTATAATTAAGTAGTGCTTTTAAAGCCTATTAAGTTTTTGGCGCCGTTGTCGGGGACTGTTAATGGAATACCCTAATCAGTGTTATTAATTTTCTAATCGTAGATTTAGGTTTTTCAGTTTTATTAATTAGGGTTTTATCTTAAAAAAAAGAATCTTTTTATTTTAGTATTATTTCTAGCAATTCTTTATTTTAGTAGTTTAGAATTTTTTTTTCCATTTTACGTGTTTTCTTCTCTTGTTGGTCTCTGTAGGTTTTACAAAGAAAGAAAAAAGAGAGAAAGTGAAGGACAAAAAGGGAACAATAAGACAGGAAGGACAATTTATTTTTAAGAATTTTATTTTAATTTATTTTTAGAACAACTGTATTAGGATTTGTTTAAGGACTTTGTAGTAATTTTTAATTAAGTTTTGACTCTGAAAATCAGAGCACAAGTTGTAAACAGGGAAGGAGGACAAGTACGATCTTGTCTCGGCCCCTCGGGTTAGTACACTAACATAGGAGTTAGTGGCCCAAGTTGACTCAACTGGTTCGTCCCCCGTCTTGAACGGGGGGAAAGAATAAATTAACCTGTGAATCCCCTGCCAACAAGTTTTCTGGATGCCTTACTGTGCATAATTGCTTGCGAATTGAAAATAATTTACTGCTTTTCTTGGTAAAGGGCACATCAGACCCAAACAAGATAAGAATCTGGATTTCATCACCGGATTTCTTGTGCCCGACCAGGAAAACCTAACTTAACGCGATCCTAAGCCTAAAATTTTGACTAACAAGAAGACCCTAGGGTTTCGAGCTCTTATGACAATCTTTTTACGGGAATAATAACTTCTTTGTTTACTTGACAAACTCTCAGGGAAAGCTAACGATTAAGGAAAGTTCTGACAAAAAGGCCACCCTGAGAAAGGGGAACGTTGCCTAAGTAAGACAGTGGGGACTTACTTAATCGGGTTGCTTTAACGGAGTTTGCTAGGTTAGCAACTGAAGATTGCCTTTGAAGAGAATAGGAGCTAGTCTATAAAAGAAGGAGAAGACTCTAAGAAACACTTTTCGAGGACCTTACTCTCAAATTTAGGAGAGCCATCCTGCATTGCTTGCTAGAAAGCTAGGGTTACTTGGTTTGTCAGCGGTGATTGTGTAGTGCATGCATGCTTGGGAACGAATTGGTAATCGTGTCGGCCGAAACAATCTCTATGGTCTAAGTCCTCTTCCATTTACTTTTTTTGGAAAATTCTCTTTTCTTTGAAATGGTTAAAGGTAATGAAGCAAATGTCGAGAATCAAGCGCTAATGGATGCTCCTGCTCAAACTTTACAGGATTGTATATACTGGACTGGTATAATACAAACTCCAGGTATTATAATACCAGACTGTACCGGTAATTTCGAGTTCAAACCAGGAACAATTGAATCACTTCCCAAATTTAAAGAGATTGATAATGAAAATCCTTATGTCCATGTCAGAGACTTCGAAGAGATTTGTGGAACAATGCGCCCAAAGGGCATAACTGATGAAGCCCTAAGACTTCGTCTCTTTCCATTCTCTCTCAAAGATAAGGCTAAAGATTGGTATTACTTAATTCCTCTAGGGTCGGTTAGAACATGGGTCACACTTACTAAGATTTTCATTAAGAGATTTTATCCTCATCATAAAACCTCATCTGTTCGTCACCACCTACAAATTTTTAAGCAAAAAGTTGGCGAAAGCCTTTACAGTTACATAGAAAGGTTTCGTGACCTACAGTATCAATGTCCTCAACACGGGTTTCCAAAGTCACACTTGGCACAGATCCTCTACGAAGGTATAGATAATGAGTCTCGTATTCAAATCAAAATAATGAACAGAGGGGATTTTACTCTAAATGACCCCGATGAATGCTATGACTTGTTTTTCAAACTAGCTGAGAAAGCTAGACAGTGGGATTCAATGAAAGAACTAAAACCTAGTAGGGATTCTTTCAATAAAGGAGGTATTTACCAAGTTGACACTAGTGTTAAAACTGATGCAAAAGTAGCCATTGTAATTAGGCGCTTAGAGGCTTTAGAAATGAACCTCCCTATTAAGTCAGAAACTATGGAAAGACACTCGCCAAATCAATTTATGAGTTGTGGGGATAAAACCAGCACCTTTCCATGTACCATTTGTGGTGACCTCAATCATCGTGGACCTAGTTGCATACAAATCTACAGACAAGAATCCAGTGGTGAACAAGTCCAGGAGTTTACAATAACCAGGATCCTCGGTATGAAAATAGGCAGAAATACGACCCTTTTTCGAACACTTATAATGCGAGTTGGAGAGACAATCCCAACTTTTCATGGACTAAGGGTCAACACCAAGGGGGTCCATCTAGAAATACCCCACCAGGTTTCTCCAATGGATTTTCCACTCATCAACCTCAAGAACAGTTTTCGGGTCAATAGAAACTAACCACCCTCGAAGAATCCCTAAAAGTTTTAACTCAGAATGCAATTCAGAGCAATCAAAAATTTGACACTTTCATGTTGGCTACCCAAAAATCCTTACAGACAAATGCACAAGCAATTGTGAATTTGGAAACTCAAATAGGTCAAATTCCTACCAAATTGAATGATAGGGAGAAGGAAAAGTTTCCAAATCAAACCCAACCAAACCCAAAGGGTACTTATGGGGTAGGCATATCTAGTGACCCACCTTCTGATCATATTCAAGCCATTACTACCCTTAGAAGTAGTCAAGTAATTGATAACCATGTTATAGTGCATGAGAAAAGAGAACAAGGTAAGAACTTAACTTCACCTGTAACCCCATTAGAGAATAAGTCTAATAAAAAAGAGAAGGTTACACCTGAAATCATTTACGTTCCTCCAGCTCCTTTTCCACAGAGATTGTTGCCCCATAGGAAAGGGACAAATGCTAATGAGATCTTAGAAGTGTTCAAACAAGTCAAGATCAATATCCCAATTCTAGATGCCATTAAGCAGATCCCAACCTATGTAAATTTTTTGAAAGATATGTGCACTGTGAAAAGAGGTTTAAATGTGCACAAGAAAGCTTTTCTTGCTAAGCAAGTGAGTTCCATCATTATACATAGGACCCCTCATAAATTCAAAGATCCTGGTTGTCCTACAATTTCATGTACTATAGGTAACCATAGGATTGATCATACATTATTAGATTTAGGGGCCAGTGAGAATCTTTTGCCATATTCAGTATATGAGCAATTAGGACTTGGTGAGTTGCGACCCACTAGTGTTACCCTCTAACTTGCAGATAGGTCTATTAAAATTCCTAGATGAGTGGTAGAGGATGTTCTTATACAGGCTGACAAATTTTACTATCCAGTAGATTTCATCATCTTAGACACCTCATAGGACACCTCACTTGCTCAGCTTTTCTTGCTGAGCAAGTGAGTTCCATCATTATACATAGGACACCTCATAAATTCAAAGATCCTGGTTGTCCTACAATTTCACGTACTATAGGTAACCATAGGATTGATCATACATTATTAGATTTAGGGGCCAGTGAGAAGCTTTTGCCATATTCAGTATATGAGCAATTAGGACTTGGTGAGTTGCGNCCCATCCCTTTGTGGTGGGCCCACGGGCCCTCCTTCCTTTCTCCAATTTTCAGCCTTCGGACTCTCTATCGGTTGCTATGAGCTTAACGGCTCATTTCTCGGGCTTGGGCCTAAGGGCCCGCCTCCATGCCAGGCCCACGGGCCTAGATCCATTTTCCAGGGCCCAAAGCCCATCACCATTACTGGGGCCATTAGAGCCTATCCTCTTCTTTGTGGGTCCAAGAACCCACATCCTCTCATGTCGGGCCTAAGGGCCTGATAAACTTGCCAAACCCTAAAAACAAACAATAATAGAGATTAAGGTCTCTAGCTTAGTTCACCCTAGGGTTAGGCTCTGCATGCTTGTAGCTTTAGGTTGCATTAGCATAGGATTGTGTGTTATTTTCGAGGGTACGTAGAGTTTCACTCGATGTGGAATTCTTATTTTACCCTCACCTTTGTTTTACATGTTTCTTTCCAAATGCATCACGTTTAGCTTAGAGATTTTCATGCATATAGAGTCAGGGCCATCTTTAATCAGATTAGGAATCTTTAGATACCTTCGTGCGGTACTAGAGCATAGGACATGCATCATTCGCGTCTCACTGACGCTCGCATTTCTCAGGCACATGTGCATTGTGTGATCCCCTTTCGTCTCTGGGTACGCCATATGTTGGACGTGATCCCTCTTTCAAATTCACGCCTAAGGGCTGAATCAGCCTTTCATCGTCTTTGAGATTTACGCCTACGGGCTGAATTTGCTGTCATCGTCTTTGACTCTCAGCTTTCGTCGTCTCTGAGAGTCGCTACTATCATCATCTTTGAGATTCTCCGCTTTCGTCGTCTTGGAGATTCACTACTATTATTGTCTTTGAGGTTCATGCCTAAGGGCTGAACCTACCTACCGTCGTCGTCGGGACACTCTGCTTTCGTCGTCTTTGAGAGTCCCAACTTTCGTCATCTTTTAGATTCGCGCCCCGTAATGTCAATGAATCTGCTTATCGTCTCCTTTCAAATCCACGCCCCGTAGCCTCAATGGATCTATTTTTCGTCATCCTTCAGATTCACGCCCCGTAGCGTCAATGAATCTGCTCATTCGTCTTTTTTCAGATTCACCCCCCGTAGTGTCAATGAATCTGTTTGTCGTCTTCTTTCAGATTCACGCCCCGTAGCGTCAATGAATCTGCTTATCATCTTCTTTCAGATTCACGCCTCGTAGCGTCCATGAATCTGCTTTCGTCATCTTTCAGACTAACACCCCATAGCGTCAATGAATCTACTTAACGTCTTCTTTAAGATTCATGCCCCGTACCGTCAATGAATCTGCTTACCGTCATCTTTCAGATCCACGCCCCGTAGCGTTAATGAATCTGCTTATCGTCACCCTTCAGATTTACGCCCCATAGCGTCAATGAATCTGCTTTCGTCGTCTTTCAGATTCACGCCCAGTAGCGTCCATGAATCTGCTTTCGTCATCTTTCAGATTTACGCCCAGTAGCGTCCATGAATCTGCTTTCGTCATCCTTCAGATTCACGCCCCGTAGTGTCAATGAATCTGCTTTCGTCATCCTTCAGATTCACGCCCAGTAGCGTCCATGAATCTACTTTCATCATCCTTCAGATTCACGCCCAGTAGCGTCCATGAATCTACTTATCGTCTTCTTTCAGATCCACGCCTCGTAGCGTCAATGAATCTGCTTGTCGTCCTCTTACAGATTCACGCCCAAGAGCGTCCATNGACTTGGTGAGTTGCGACCCACTAGTGTTACCCTCTAACTTGCAGATAGGTCTATTAAAATTCCTAGATGAGTGGTAGAGGATGTTCTTATACAGGTTGACAAATTTTACTATCCAGTAGATTTCATCATCTTAGACACCCAACCTGTGTCAAATCCTAGTAGGCAGATTCCTGTTATCTTAGGTCGTCCCTTCTTGGCCACCTCAAATGCCATTATAAATTGTAGGAATGGAATTATGAAATTATCCTTTGGCAACATGAAGATGGAAGTGAATGTTTTTAACATTTCATGATCTCCCACAGACTCGGACACCCATGAGTCTACATGCGTGATAAATGAAGTTATCTATGACTCTTTTCTACAGAACAGTTGTAAGGACCCTTTAGAGGCTTGTTTGGCTCACTTTGGAGTAGATTTTCGTGAAGATGTATGTGTGGTATATATGATTGAAAAACTGAGCGAGGATTTCTTTTTAGAGTCTTCGAGTGATGTGTCTTTTGAGGAGGCTGTTGAATATTTTGGTGAGGGGTACTGTTCACTCGAGGTTTGGGGGTGATGATATTTTTTCCATTATTCCTCCTTGCTTCACCCCTTTATCTCTCAACAAGATCCTTCACTTGGGACTTGAGCTCTGTGCATCCAAAATTTTACATGAGTATCTTTATGTACCTGAGCCTAAAGCCCTTGACATTCCCTGTAAGAAAGTTGAATCATTAGAATCCAATCATTCTATTAATGCGGTTGCACCTGTCATTGAGGGTCGATTTGTGTAGAGTATTGTTGTGGGCAAAATTCATTTCTTATAAAAACTGTGAGTTCATTTTATCTCTCTGTGCTAACCACCAATTTTATTGCATATTCTTTTATGGTGGAAGATTTGAGTTCATTCTAACTTGTTGGGAAGACCCACAATTATTCCATGATTTGAATGGTAAATGACCGTCTATGGTCACTTTCGTCTGGCTGAAGACATCAAACTTAGCACTTGTTGGGAACTAACCCAAAAATTTCTGAGCACTGTATTTATGATAATATATTTTCTTGCACCTTTCTTTCCATTATTCTAGCTTTTCATATTCTCAACATTGAGGACAATGTTTGATTTAGGTTGGGGGTGGGGATTTTGAGATGCATTTTTAGTAGTTTTTCTCAAAAAAAAAAGGATCGAAAAACAAAAACTCTCCAGCTTCCAAAAATTTTAGGGTTTTATGGTAAAGGTCCTAAAAGTTTGATGCTTTGAATTTAGGAGCGTATGAAGTTGATTGAGGAATTTTAGCTTGTTAATAAATTATTTTAAATTGTAGTTTGTTAGACTATCCCTTTGCTAAATTTTTTTCAAAAATCTCTAGTCTTAGAGAAATTCTTGCACATAGCTGTATGAGTGTAGTTTAAGTAAAGAGTAACCACGACTGAGAGATCTCAAATAATCATTAGTGGAAACTTAGTCCTATGTGAGTTTCTGAGCTTTCATGTCCATTGAGTGATCTCTTCTGCATTAACTCCGAGTAGAATGAAGAGCTACTCAACCTTTCGTAGTTGTAGCACTCACTTTGATCTCATGAGTGCCTCAATTTCTTCAACCACTGAGGGTGACATTAGGATTGCAAACCTCAGTCTTGTAGTTCGAAATGAATCATGACATACCTCTCTTGACTTGGTAGATGAAAGTAGGTAAATTTCTTATCCATCATAAAATCACTCCATCACCTCTACTTCATAACAAACCTTCAATCCATTGTTTCTGAGAAGTGAATAAGGATGATCAAAGAGAAAGAGAAGGAATGTGTTATAATTCAGTGTATGTATTCATCTGAGCTATATCAAGATCAAGTTCTACAAAAAATAATAGTGATTATGCTTCTACGAGAAAAATTGAAAGAAAATATGTAGAAAGGAAGAAGTCAAATTCAAAATGGTTCAAATGAAAGGACAAATGAAGAAAAGTGAAGATGAACTAATCTAAGAAGTGTCCAATTCAAGGCCCCTATCTTCTCTGAAACTCTACACCCATCTACCATTTCCATCTCAAGTTCATCTCATTACAAAAACATATTGGATACTAGGAAAGCAGAGGTTAGATTTTTGATCAGGTGAGAAGTTGTGTGAGCATTCCCATCCTCAGTGTAGTGGTTGATATTCTTTTCTATGAGATCAGTCCTCTGAAACTAGCCCGTTCTTTAAAATATATGTGAGTCTTTTGTTTTATGCTTGATTCATACTCACATATGAGAGTGAAATATTTCTAAGTGATTTTTCTGAGAATACGACTGTGAGGCTGAAGTCGAGGCGAAATATATTAGAAAAGTGATCAAGGTTGTGTTTTTCCTCGGCACTGGAACTACACTTTTGTTGGCAATAATTATATACACAATCTTAGACTTGAGTAGTTGTGAAGGGTTTATAACATTCGAATAGTATTTTGAACTCTAATTTGCTTTTATTAGCTTGCTAAAATAACGAGATTGACTGGAAAGGTTTCTAAATTCTTACATTTGAGCTGAAAAAAAAAACTTTTTAAGAAGAAAATGATAATTACACTTTAACCCTGGATTTTCTGAAGTTAGAGTCAAATTTTGTGGGTTTATTCACTACAAACCATCACGAAACAACACTCTTCCACTAGGGGTAATCTAGGGGTTTAACGGCTTGTTGCACATGCTAAGTCCAATCGCGATTCCTGTGAAAGTGAGTTAGAATTTTATTGTTTTCATTAGGTTTAGTTTTATTTTGTTTTGCTCGAGGACTAGCAAAAAGTAGGTTTGGGGGTGTGATAATTGCTATAAAAGTGCAATTCTTGTTGTTATTCTTCATGCATTATTACGTCTTCCCACTGATATCTTCATTTCTAGATGTAAAGTGCATGGTTCTCTATTCACCATGGTGTAGTACATATTTTTCTGCTAAAAATAGTATATTCATATGTCTTTATATGAGATCGGATAACCCACTTATAATTTATTAATTTCTTAATTTGCATGTGTAGGTGGGAATTCTTCTCAAGAGGAGATCAAGATGGACAGATGAATTTTTTTCGTTATTTGTGCGAGTATTAAGGGTAGAATGGTNAATTTCCAAACAATGGAATTTCAAAAAATGTACCCACTGGGTCGTTCACGTACATCAAATATGTACGTGTCCAATTTCAAAAAGAACCTCATAGGTGGTTCACGTGTGTTAATATATGTACGTGTCCAATTTCGAAAAAGGAACCTCATAGGTTGTTCACGTGCGCCAGATGCATGTGTCCAATTTCCGAACAATGGAATTTCAAAAAATGTACCCACTGGGTCGTTCACGTACATCAAATATGTACGTGTCCAATTTCAAAAAGAACCTCATAGGTCGTTCACGAGTGTTAATATATGTACGTGTCCAATTTCGAAAAAGGAACCTCATAGGTTGTTCACGTGCGCCAGATGCATGTGTCCAATTTCCGAACAATGGAATTTCAAAAAATGTACCCACTGGGTCGTTCACGTACATCAAATATGTACGTGTCCAATTTCAAAAAGAACCTCATAGGTCGTTCACGAGTGTTAATATATGTACGTGTCCAATTTCGAAAAAGGAACCTCATAGGTTGTTCACGTGCGCCAGATGCATGTGTCCAATTTCCGAACAATGGAATTTCAAAAAATGTACCCACTGGGTCGTTCACGTACATCAAATATGTACGTGTCCAATTTCAAAAAGAACCTCATAGGTCGTTCACGTGTGTTAATATATGTACGTGTCCAATTTCGAAAAAGGAACCTCATAGGTTGTTCACGTGCGCCAGATGCATGTGTCCAATTTCCGAACAATGGAATTTCAAAAAATGTACCCACTGGGTCGTTCACGTACATCAAATATGTACGTGTCCAATTTCAAAAAGAACCTCATAGGTCGTTCACG
>MVGT01003952.1:136052-148918 GCA_002174775.1 Macleaya cordata | reverse complement strand
AGAGATTTTAGTTTCCATCTTTATCACCAATATTATTTTCATTTGGTGATTGTGTAATCCTTAACCTTAGTCACATTGACATACGGTTATTCAAACTAATAACCGTAAGGATTTTAGACTTTCAGGACGGTGACTGAAAAATAAAGAAAGACCAAAGCATATATAATGTGTTGCTCATGTATCGATTATCCATGTGGATGACTGAAAGGTTATAGTTGTACCTGCTAGATTCACCGATGGTGGAGGAGAATCGATAACATTAGTACCATTAAAGAGCATGGCCAGTAACTGTGAGTACTGCTCCAGAGTGAAAGATGGTGCCAGTTGAAGATGAACCTTCACCACCTGTTGGATTTGAAGAAGATGACGCCAACATGGTCCCATCCTTATATCGTGGAGGATAGCCATGAAGCTGATGACATGAGGCTTTGGTATGGCCCACTTTGCCACAATGATCACAAAAGGGTCGAGGCCTTTTGTTAGAGAAGCGATTAGGATGATCCTACGGCTTATGAAAATTCAAAGTGGCAGATTCAGTAACAGGGAGTGAGGAAGAGTTAATTTCCTGTTGTTTCTCTTCCTGACGGACTAAAGCATAGATCTTAGTAGTTTAGGGAAATGGGTCCATAAGTAAGATTTCACTGTGCACAACTGAGTAACGATCGTGTAGGCCTTGGAGAAATTCCATGGCCCTATCCTGATTCATTTTCTCGACTGTGGCTTTGCCATGACCACAAATGCACGGATGGACTGAAGTGATTGAGTTAAGTTCATCCCACAATGACTTAAGTTTGGTGTAATAAGTTGAAATATCCAAACCTTCTTGCTTGAGAGATGAAACTGAATGCTTTAGTTGATAGATTTTGTAACGACCCAAAATAATTTAGTTGACCAGTCAATGTCAAGTCGAGTCAAATAGAGTCTAGTCCAATGCTTTGAGCGTGAAACCAATTAATTATTAAAATAATTAAGGTTAGAGTTAAAATAATTAAGTTTAGGATTAAATAATGAGATTTTTATCGGAGGATTATTTGAAGAATAAGAGAGAGGGAAGAAGAGAGAGAAAGTGACGGTGGAGAGAAGAGGAAGAAGAAGGAAAAGAGGAAAGAGAAGAAGGTGAAGAAAGAGAAAGAGAAAGAAAAGGAGAGAGAAATCAGTAGAGAGAGTGAGAGCTAGAGAGAGACGGCAGAGATTGAGAGAGAGAGACGTGAGAAGAAGAAGAAGAAGATGGCAATGATGATGGGAAGATTAATTGGGCCGTGAATTTGTTGTTTTTGAGGTAAAATTGAAAACCGTAGCTCTTAATTTGGTTTTAGGTGTTTTTATGTTGTTTCACTTTAGTTTTCAAACTTAGGGTTGATTTTATTAAGTTTCATTCAAACCCTTGTTTGATAAAATTAATAATTGAAATGTAAGATTTGGGTCCTTTTTATCTAAAATAGAAGTTAAAAATTTGTTTTCTTTTGTTTGGAAACTTTGAATTATAGAAATTGAAATAGATGATGGAAGAAGAATGGAATTGATGTATTAGGTTAGGATTTTGTGAAGAAAAATATGGAATTTGATGTTAGAGACTATTTTTGATGATGTAAAATGAGGGCTATTAATTGAAGACGAAAATTACAGTAGTTTAAGTTGAAATGAAAGACCCTTAATTTGATAATTGGAAAATATGGATTCTTGTAGAGATTGATTAAATAAGGGTTTTAAGCTCTCAAATCTTTCTTAATGAAATTAAGGATTTCATCTAGATGTTAAATTGAGGAATTAGTTTCTAAAAGAGACTTGTTCCCAGTGAACAAATTTGATTAAGGTCTTTGGACCTTTGTGGAGATTGTTTAGGTTAGCTTTTAGACTACCAAATTATTTTGTATGAAATTAGTGTGAATAGAAAGGATTTTTGAAAGTAAATTCAATTTGTTATTTACAGTTGGATTGTATACTAAGACCAATGCATTGATTGGAGGTGAACAACGCAGTAAAGAGTTAGCCATGCGGGATATGAGGTAGGAACTTATAAATACTCTCTTATAGCCATTAAAGTACATTCAATGCTTTTGATAGGGTTTAGATTTATAAATCAAATGTAATTATTTTGCAAAGCATGCATGATTTATTTCTGATGTCCTATTGATGTGAAAATAATTTTTCAAAAGTATAGTTTTACATAGTGATGTAAAAAAATTTCTAATAATTATATATATGAATGAGTTATATACATATATAAATATATGGATGATTCTTTTCTTACTTATAGTTAAATAAACTATATTTTCAAAAGAATCGAGATTTAATCGTTATCGAGCTTTGGGGATGGGTATATTTCCAAAACCAAATGGATTTTGGGGTTCTTTATATATATATATATATTACTTCCTTCCATCTGTTGGGAGAGGTGTACAGTTTTTTTAAGATGATGAGTGGGATGGAGGTTCCTAGTTGTTTGGTATGTGTTTGTGATTCTCTAGGTTATATATGTTATGCTGGGCTTTCCCCTGGCTATGATTATTACCGGCTTTCTCCGGATTATATTATTACTACGTACTTTCCCCGGAATATAATATTACTACCGGCTTTCCCCGGATTATGTAATTATTAGGTGGGAGATCACAACATATGCATAGTTGTTTCGTATTTTCAGTATGTTTTCCTGCCTCATGACAGGAATGGGACTCTCATGATATAGGAAAACTATTGAAATCTAGGTTATTCTATTTCTCTTTTTTAGAAAACCATATTTGTATTATTTTTTGTACGAATCTATAAATGGTGAGGTTACATGTTGCCTAGATTAGGAGAAGACTTGAGGAAGGTAATAACTCCTGGATTATTTTAATGATCATTAAGATGTCTGCACAAGTCAAACGGCTGACCACCGCGACAACAGCTACATCAACAAATTATGGTCAAGGGTCCAGCTAAACCCAAATCATGAGCCAGCGTGCTTCTCACAAAAACTGATAAATCAGCGCTCAGTCGGAAATCAGGAATTAACGATGGGTTCCACATCGGTTAAGTTGGAATACGATTTTGCTTACTAACTAAGAGCTGAAACATCTAGTTGTTTCCTCTCTACTTTAAGATGAATACATTACCAGTATTATAAAGGTGAAAGATGCTTTGTTTATGTTTATAAGTAGTATGTATATGCGAATGGTTTTCGATTTATGTTGTAGTAAAGGTACCAAATGCTTTTACATTACTGTTTTATGATTTCTTGGTTTTCTTTTAAAACCTGCATTGTCTTAAATTCATATTAGTGACTACATGTTAGTATTATAAGTTCTCACTGGGCTTTTTGCTTAGGAAATCGATGAGATAATGGACGAATGGATGTTGTGCCAATTGAGGAGGCTGGTATAGGGAGAGTATTTACCTCAGGTTTATTATCCTTGAGGTGTTGTAATTATTTAGTTGTGATGCAGTTTATTTTACTTGCTTTATATATATATATATATATATATATATTTAAACTATATAATGTAAAACAAACACACTTATGTTGATATTGTATCACTTGACAAATCTTATCTATGTATTATTTTATTAAAAGCGAGATATCATTTTAGAATTATGGTTTCGATCCAGCCTAGTGGATGATTAGGTATTTTATATTGATGAATATGGTTGATTGGATATGATGAGATGATATGACAATTGTGGATGAATGGAATGAATTAGAAAATATTAATTGTGGATAAATCATCTCTTCTACAGGTTTATGATAGGTTTCAGACCCAGAAAATACAGGAAAAACTCTGGCAAATTTTCCGTTGGGCCTAACCATATTTTGTGGTGATTAAATTTCTAGCGAACTAGATTAGCTTAACTCTGATTTAAGTTCATAAACCTCTATTTAGGTTTGTTTATTACTAATTAATCACTTTGTGTAGTTATCCTAATGCCTCGAGAAGCGATTCAATCTCCTAGAGATTTAAATTTCAAATTGGGGCGTTACAGACATGGTATCAGAGCGCCAGTATTAGATCTTATAGGAGTGCCACTATTAGATCTTTTATGGGATCGCCAATATTAGATCTGAGTTGGGAGCAACGCTACTATTAGATTCGAGTAGGGAGGTAAATAAAAGACACCTAAATTAAAACTCTTAAAGATTAAAAGACGCCAAGATTAAAAGACTTATTATTATTACTTTCTTGATTTTTCTATATATGTATTTATTTATATTGGTGATTGTGTTTTCAGTGATATGTATTGATTGTTCTAGTTTAGATTGTAGATTAGAGCTTTTGACTTCAGTTGACTCTTGTAGTATTAGATATTTGGATATACTTGTCTACATTACGAGGATATAAGGAGGATTTGAAAATTTATTAAATAGTAGATATGGGGATGATATTAATTTGGGTGATTATTGATAGATTGATTAACAACCCCTATCTATATTGATACCTACTCTTGTAGAGATTGTGTAGAATTATATATTGAAGATTATGATGTTGAAGAATTTATTATTTGGAGACGTATTATCCATTGATGACTACAAGCAGTATATAGATTGACAACTAGTACTATTTGAAGATTGATGTTGTATTTGATGAATTATAAGGTGCTTAATATTTTTGAAGATGTAACTTATGATTTAGGCACCATTACTGAGGAAAATAGGAGAGTAACATTTTAAGTACATTATGGACTAAATGGATGGGATTTTCAAGAAATATTTTATGTTACTCTGTAATGGTGAAATTCTTAGAGCAAGTAGTCTAATGCATCTTAAGTGATCTAGCTAAGACTTAGATAGTAGTTGATTTACCTTGGAGAATTTATAGTGAATGAGGTTAGTTTCTTAGACTAGATTGATGGAATTGTTATATATTGATAACTGTTATGACAGTGAAAGACATAAGTTAGCATTATGCTCCTTAGAGTTTGTAGAGTGGTTGAAATGGCTTGGAATATTTAAGGTTATATGAATACATACTCTCTATGTAAAATCTAGAGAAGGTAGCCATGGTTTTTCCATTGAGGATCATTAGTAATTTGAGGAGAAATTTGATTTGTACCATAGTCTTAAGATACTAGGTACCTATCTTTGAAAGATTTAAATTTGAAGAGCAAAGATGAATGAAATTTTGAAGTTATGAAGATTATGATCTTATTTTTTTACTCTATCTGAAAAGAGTTAACTTTGTGATTAGCATGCTGAATAGAAAGAAAGATGTTGTGTTGACTCACTTGGTGATTAGATAATAGAATATGTTGGAAGAGCTATATCTTACATCATCACTTGTACAGAGTAAGGCGTATAGGGACTATTTAAATGAAAAGATCTGCATAGCTTGAGGATATATGGATTTTCTAGAATTTTAGATTCTGAGTTAAGATATCGTGATAATATTTACAAAGAGAGAAACTTGAATTGTAATTTGATCATGAGGTTAATTGTATTACCTTATTAGCAGAAATTAGAGATTGATGGAAAGGTTTTGAGGAATAAATTGAATGGCATAGTAAAACCACTTTGTAGATTTAGTGATGTAAATGAAAGTAATGAGTATGTGGAATAAATACTCAAGGCTACTTGATGATTGACGTATGCCAAATTTCGAGGACGAAATTTCTTATAAGGAGGGGAGAATGTAACGGCCTAAAATAATTTAGTTGACCAGTCAATGTCAAGTCGAGTCAAATAGAGTCTAGTCCAATGCTTTGACCGTGCAATTAATTATTAAAATAATTAAGGTTAGTGTTAAAAAGATCAAGTCTAGAATTAAATAATGATATTTTTATTGGAGGATTATTTTAAGAATCAAACCATACAAACGGATAAATCTCAAAAAGTTATTGAATTTCGACTACTCACGCGTGAAAATCGGATACCGAATGAGGCTGATACGAAGCCTGGAACGTGAGTTTGACCATTATCAAGAGTTTGACGCGATTTTGACCAAGTTTTTAGGATCAATGACTTAAAAGAAATAGTAAACCGACCCGCGACTTGTTTCCGCTGTCCGACCCGCCAAATTAACCTATAAACCCACCTTTGTATATGGTGTATACAAAACTTATATATGCCATCATACAACAAAGAGTTTCTCCTTTAGGCTCATCCTTTAATACGTTAATTTTAATTTTCTCTTTATATCCCCTCTATTAGCTAAAGAAACAGAGAAACCTCTTGTCTCAAAATCAATAGAGAGTAAGAGTTAGAGAGAGACGATGGAGAGAAGAGGAGGAAGGAGAAAAAGAGAAAGAAGAAAGAAAGAAAGGGAAGAAGAGAGAGAAAGTGACGATGGAGAGAAGAGGAAGAAGAAGGAGAAGAAGAAAGAGAAGAAGGGAAAGAAAGAAAAGGAGAGAGAACTCAGTAGAAAGAGTGAGAGCTAGAGAGAGACGACAGAGATTGAGAGAGAGAGAGACGTGAGAAGAAGAAGAAGAAGATGGCGATGATGATGGGAAGATTGATTGGGCCGTGAATTTATTGTTTTTGAGGTAAAATTAAAAACCCTAGCTCTTAATTTTTTTTTTAGGTGTTTTTATGTTATTTCTCTTTAGTTTTCAAACTTAGGGTTGATTTTGTTAAGTTTCATTCAAACCCTTGTTTGATGAAATTAATAATTAGAATGTAAGATTTGGGTCCTTTTTATCTAAAATAGAAGATAAAAATTTGTTTTCTTTTGTTAGAAAACTTTGAATTATAGAAATTGAACTAGATGATGGAAGAAGAATGGAATTGATGTATTAGGTTAGGATTTTGTGAAGAAAAATATGGAATTTGATGTTGGAGACTATTTTTGATGATGTAAAATGAGGGCTTTTAACTGAAGACGAAAATTATGGTAGTTTAAGTTGAAATGAAAGACCCTTAATTTGATAATTGGAGAATATGAATTCTTGTAGAGATTGATTAAATAAAGGTTTGAAGCTCTCAAATCTTTCTTAATGAAATTAAGGATTTCATCTAGATGTTAAATTGAGGAATTAGTTTCTAAAAGAGATCTGTTCCCAGTGAACAAATTTGATTTAAGGTATTTGGACCTTTGTGGAGATTGTTTAGGTTAGGTTTTAGACTACCAAATTATTTTGTTTGAAATTAGTGTGAATAGAAAGGATTTCTGAAAGTAAATTGAATATGTTATTTACAATTGGATTGCGTACTAGGACCAATGCATTGATTGGAGGTGAACAACGCAGTAAAGAGTTAGCCATGCGAATTTGAGGTAGGAACTTTTAAATACTCTCACGTAGCCATTAAAGTACTTTCAATGCTTTTGATAGAGTTTAGATTTATAAATCAAATATAATTATTTTTTAAATTATGCATAATTTATTTGTGATGTCCTATTGATGTGAAAATGATTTTCTAAAAGTATAGTTTTACATATTGATGTAAAACAGTAATAGTTATTTTTAAATAAAATAACTAGATTTTTAATAGTTATATATATATATGAATGAGTTATATACATATATAAATATATGGATGATTCTTTTCTTACTTATAGTTAAATAAACTATATTTTCAAAAGAATCGAGATTTAATCGTTTTCGAGCTTTGGGGATGGGTATATTTCCAAAACCAAATGGATTTTGGAGTTCTTAATATATATATATGTTACTTCCTTCCATTTGGTGGGAGAGGTGTATAATTGTTTTAAGATGATGAGTGGGATGGAGGTTCCCAGTTGTTTGGTATGTGTTGGTGATTCGCTAAGTTATATATATTATGTTGGGCTTTTCCCCGGCTATGATTATTACCGACTTCTCTCAGATTATATTATTACTACTGGCTTTTCCCGGATTATGTAATTATTAGATGGGAGATCACAACATATGCATGGTTATTAGTTTTTATAGAAAAAGTATTTTCTACTATTTAAACTTATATTATTATATTATGTATCTTTTTGTGATCCAGAAATGGATTTGTAATGCCTACACGAGCAAATCATTGAAGTTTTCCTAAAAACAATGATTTGTTCTGTATTTTCGTTATATTTTTCAGTCTAATGACAGGAATGTGACTCTCATGATATAGAAAAACTATTAAAATCTAGGTTATTTTATTTCTCTTTTATGGAAAACCATGTTTGTATATTTTTTTTGTACGAATCTTGAAATGGTGAGGTTACATGTTGCCTAGATTAGGCGAAGACTTGAGGAGCGTAACAACTCCTGGATTTTTTTAATGATCATTAAGATATCTAGGTAAGTTAAACGGCTGACCATCGCGACAACGGCTACATCGACAAATTATGGTCAAGGGTCCACCTAAACCAAATCATGAGCCAGCATGCTTCTCACAAAAACCGATAAATCAGTGCTCGGTTAGAAATCAGGAATTAACGATGGGGTTCCACATCGGTTAAGTTGGAATACGATTTTGCTCACTGACTAGGAGCTGAAGCATCTAGTCGTTTTCTCTCTACTCTAAGATGACTACATTACCAGTATTATGAAGGTGAAAGATGCTTTGTTTATGTTTATAAGTAGTATGTATATGTGAATGGTTTTCGGTTTATGTTGTAGTAAAGGTACCAAATGCTTTTATATATATTACTGTTTTATGATTTTTCGGTTTTCTTTTAAAACCTGCATTGTCTTAAATTCATATTAGTAACTACCTGTTAGTATTATAAGTTCTCACTGGGCTTTTTGCTCAGAAAATAGATGAGATAATGGAAGAATAGATGTTGTGCCAATTAAAAAGGCTGGTATAGGGAGAGTATTTACCTCAGGTTTATTATACTTGAGGTGTTGTATATATTTAGTTGTGATGCAGTTTATTTTACTTGCTTTATATATCTATATAATATAAAACAAACACACTTATGTTTATATTGTATCACTTGACAAATCTTATCTATATATTATTTTATTAAAAGTGAGAGATCGTTTTAGAATTATGGTTTCGATCCAGCCTAGTGGATGATTACGTATTTTATATTGATGAATAGGGTTGATTGGACATGATGAGATGATATGACAATTGTGGATGAATGGAATGATTTAGAAAATATTAATTGTGGATAAATCATCTTTTCTATAGGTTTGTGACAGGATTCAGACCTTGAAAATAAAGAGGAAACTCTAGCAAATTTTCCGTTGGGCCTAACCATATTTTGAGGTGATTAAATTTCTGGGGAACTAGATTAGCTTAACTCTGATTTAGGTTCATAAACCTCTATTTAGATTTGTTTAGTAGTAATTAATCACCTTGTGTAGTTCATCTAATGCCTCGAGAGGCGATTCAATCTCTTAGAGATTTAAGTTTCAAATTGGCGCGTTACAGATTTTTGGAGCATTAGTTTGAGCATACGTTCACGAAGATCGATCGAGATATCTTCAGCCGTCTCAGCATAGAGTATGTTGGATCTAGTGTCAGGAATAACAGAATTTAAAAGCCAGCATGTCGTTACATCTCTCCCATTTATGAACATCATTACCTTCAGATGGTATCTTGATTGAGCCATTGGTGAAGCCAATCTTGTTCTTTGCGCGTAAAGCCATGGTGATCCCGTGGCTCCACGTTCCATAGTTGTCGCCTGACAATGGTGGGGAGAGGAGGACAGCAGTTGGATTGTCAGAGTAATGGATTTCATAAGGATCCGTAGCGGAAGAAAAGATGGGATTGTCATTTGCAGTAGGTGGAAGGGATGATTGGGTACCAGAGGATTGAGAAGGAGTTTTGTTGGCCATTGGTGATAAAAAAACGTCCCAAGCAAAGATAGGTCTTGCCACAGCTTTGATACCATATCAAGAGCACGGGACAATTTTGTTCTTCCTTTGGTTTTGGAAGAGAGAAAATAAATGTATTATTTATAGTGTTGGATTACAACAAAGCAATGGAAAGAAAAATACAAGAAAGGAATAAAATAAATTACAAGAGAAGATTCCTAGAATACAAATAAAATGGAATGAAAAGTATACTATATGTTTGAGTCAACCGTGTAAATCATGTGGTCTAAAATTGTGTTGTTGATTCAGGTTGACTAAGGACAATTAGGAATATCAATCAAGAAGATTGTTTCCAAATTAAATTAACAAATGTCAATTAAGAATATCAATCAAGAAGATTGTTTCTAAATTAAATATAATTGAGAATAATTAAGCTAATCAACATATAATCGAACGTGAAAATGATGCATACGTTGCATGTGACATGCGACGTAACTTATAATAACTCCAATAATATAAGTACATCATCAGACTTGAGTCTTTTGCACTTACAGATCATTGGTAGGAACTGTCTCCCATTCTAGTAGAAATAATTGCATTAGAGATTTCAGACCTATAAATAAAGGGTCCTGTTAACGTGTGCCCTAAGGGCACACGATAAGGTTATTTTTGAGGGAGGTTTTTTGCAAGTTAGAGATCTTCAAATCAGCTGAATTTTTGTAGACATAATATTATCAGTAGTTATAAGATGTTCACAGAAAATCAGCTCAATCAGAGATATCTAACCCTTCAAACAAATCACTTTAAATGTCAGCCGTTCATTCAAACTATTAAAGTCTAAATTAAGTGTTCGTAGTGCTAGAGGGTGCTAGAGGTCTCGGATTGAGCTGATTTTTTTAGATATGATCCAAATAGTATAAATAACATACATATCAAAAAATCAGCCAATTTGAACAACCTTAAGAAACTAAACAAAACACAAAACTTAAAAGCTTATCATGTGCCCTAAGGGCACATGTTAACAAAATCCATAAATAAAAGTGGATTGTTGAACTGGTATTGTATTGGTTTTAAATTTAGAGAGAACTTGGAAGTCAATCCTACAATGTCACCAATTTTAGATCTTAGTGCGAAATGATACTAAAAAACATTAAAATAGTTCTACTTCTAGATTGATTCTTGAAATTCAAAGACTTCTTTTTTGAGTAGGAGTAGATTTAAAGTTGGAATTTTTTTTTCAGAGTTTTTAAAGCAACCCTTTTTGACAAACAGAACTTTTAGAGGTAACACTGAAGAGTTTGTGGTTTCAAAGACTTAAACTATAGGGTTTTGGTCGTTAGAAATAATTCTACAAAAACCCATAATAGGTTGATCTGTTTCATTTTTGCTTGTACGTCGAATGAATAAAAATTTGCATCTTGTTGGTTGTTGGGTTATCAAAATAGACCTCCCTTTTGATATATTATTCTTTCAAGGTATCACGCCAAAGGCTTTGTGTGCTATTCACATTGTTTGGAAGTTAAAAATTATGGGTAGAAAAAAGGTTGCATGAGTTCAACATTTTGCACGACACATTGTGTGGGTTATTCCTAAATCCAATAATTAATAAAGGCTCGTGATATCTACCGCATAGCCAACTGATAAGAGCCACTTAATTTTATGGTCAATAATAGTTGACTGAATTTAATGTGTAGTTTAATAGGGGCTACCATCTTTTTGTCAAACAATAAAAATTCTAGATTTCCTATTGTTTAACAATTTCCTTCTCACTTCACCACTCTAACGAATTTTCCAACCACTTTATTCAGCATCACACCGAGTACATTCAACCTCATTCAACTCAAACATTTCGAACATTGAATCTTACATTTGATAGTCTTATGTATATGGTATGAAATAAACTCTATCACTAATGGAAGAATTTAAGATTTTTTTTTTCACAAAACGAGTTTGGGGAAGGCATTCGGTTATAAAAACATCAAAAAAAATATATATAGTTTATCCTTCTTTTTTAAAAAAATCAAAGCATTGTAGAGAAAACCAAAAGTACAAAATTATTTTTTAAAAAAATCAGTTGTGCATGCTCTATAAGTTACAACAATATATATAGTTTATCCTTCTTTTTTTCTTTCCATAGAAAGGCATATGTTCGATTGTTGGCTAGAGTTAGATATGAGTTAGTTTTTTAAAACAAGTCAAAGGCATTTTACTTGGTAGTGGTAGCCCTTAACATCACCAAGTAGCCCTTAACTTAGGTGGCCTTTATCGGTTGCCTATGCGGTAGATATCACGAGCCTCAATGTCTCACTCTCACTCTAAAATACCTAAGGTTATCATCCATTTCTAGTAGCTTTGTTACATTTGGGGTGGTTGGCTACACCTATAACACCAACATGAACTCTTATTAAGCCCTAATTCCATTGAAGATCTAATGTCAAAGATCTCTGGAGCCTAGAGGTTCCAATGTTTAGAAAGTATTAATATGGATTATAAACCCCAATTTTAACTTACAAGGAAGAGTGCCCAATATATAGCTCATACACCCATCACTAATCTTGTTCTTGGCGGATTCTGAATGTGAGATTAATCGAGAGTCTAGGCCTGTAACATTCTACTAATTGTCCCACTTAAGGGACAATTAGTGATATAACCCCAAAAAATAAGTCGTTTTGCAATATACCCCCAACTTAATTGAAATTAGAGATATACCTTCAAATTAACAGTTTCTGTTAAAACGCACATTACCTAATCAAGTGTCCAACACATGAGAGATTATTTTATCAAAATACCTTGAACTGTTGCACATGTGAACCACTTAAGACCTATTTTTCAAAAATACCTAAACTACCCTCAGGTCCCTTTCACCTGGCCTCATCTTATTATAAGAATCCAACAACCAAGATATAAACTTCTAATCTAACGACCAGAAATAAAAAAAAAGCGTTAGACCTTGAAATGTTTTTAATGGTCGCTAGAGAGAAAGGGAAAAGTAGCAGAGAAAGAAAGATGACGAGATAGAGAGAAGGAAGAGAAAAGAGTTGTTGAACGGTGAGGGAAACTGGGGATCTAGTGATATGTAATACCCAGAAAATTTGAATCATGGATCTGGGTGTGGACCCAATAGGACCCACATAACTAGGCCTACTTTTGAACACTTGGGTTAAGGTAACCCAACAACTGGTGGGTGTAAATAACATCACCTATTGATCTCGTTGAAAATGTGTTAT
>MVGT01003952.1:122320-135830 GCA_002174775.1 Macleaya cordata | reverse complement strand
CTCCCACTCCAAAAACGTGTAGAAAAAAAGAGTTGTTTTATTATAAAATAAGTTAGTTCTTCCTTTTAGGTCACAACTTTTATATGGACCCTAGGATGAGAGAGATCAAGGATCTAAATTTGTTAGACATTCAAAAAAAATCTTATCAAATATTACCTTTTGTGGGAGTTTTTAAAAATAGATGAAAGAGAGAGAAATCTTAGAGAATATCCTACACGATATCTCTCTCTCAAAATATCTCTCACGTTTTCTCTCCCTCTCATTGACTCACGGTCTCTCACTCTAAAATATCTCCCACAAACTTCTCTCACATTTTTTCACGATCTCTCCCTCTCTTTTCTCTCTAGAGATCGAACAAAAAAAAAAAGGAGACACAAGCCCTAGCCGTCCCCCCCACCTTGCCACTTGAGAAAAAAAAAAGAAAAGAGGAGGAAGAAGAGGAGGCCGACCAATTCCTTTCCTCCATCTTTTCACCATTATTCTTCCACCAAAAGCCTCCAAAAACTACATCAAACCATTCACAAAGCTTGGATCTAAAAGATAATGCAAGAAAACACTAGTTCTGGAGCGTAGGGGAGGATCTCGGGGAGGCGTTACAGGTAGGGGTTCGAACCCTTCTAGTTTCTTTTGAATGATATGTTGATCTACTCTTTGTACATTATGTTGTTGTTTAAAAAAAATTTAATGTATAGAAATGTTAGTTGGATAGGATCTGAAATCCTTGCATGAGTACTAATATTTAGTAATTCTTTTTTGTCATACTGTGATGAAGTTGAATGATTTAAACAGACTTTAAATCAAATAATAAATCAAATAATAAATCAAATATGGCTTTGATGGCCTGGCTCTGATAGCCTACCACAAAAAGTGGTTTCCCGCGGAAGGCAGTCCTGATGATTGTATAGTTCTGGTAACCGAAACATTAATAAATAAGTCATTTAATTATTGTGCTGATGTTGGTGACTTTTAAAAGAAAAAAAAACGTCACTTGTTTTCTGATCTGTAACGTTTTTACTATGATATGGTCACGCTTCCTGGAAGCAAAGACCACGCTGCTAGGGTTATATTCTGCAACATTTTTTCTGTATACCATTGTTATTTATGCTGACTTTTGTTACAGCACCACTAAAGTTGGTGTTCTGTGACAAAAAACTATTTCAGTAAGCCACGTTCCTGGTAAGGGAAGCGTGGTATCTCACAATTTGTTATTTTAGTATGTTTGTTAATTATTCTATTTTGTGAAAATTGATTACTTATTTTTGGTGAGATCTCCTACTGCGCTTTGCTCACCCCACGAAACTTTTCCCACAGAAACCGAAGGAACCGTCGGAGAGTAGATCTGCGGGTTGTATGGAGGACACGATCGTGACACCTATCATGAGGAGATTGTGTAGGTGATCATTTTCGTAGTAGGACAATAACATAATAATTATATAACTTGGGTACAGGGATTTTTGATTTCCGGTTGGGTTTAATTTATGTTCATAGAAAACTGATGGTTAAACTTGGTGAAGTTTTATTTTGATGAACCGTCCTTTTTATTATGAACATAATTAAGTTAATGAGTGATTTCTCCTGTTTTATAAGTTGGATTCAATCTTGGCTTATCTTAAATTGTTCATAAGAGATAGGAGTATCTATGGTATAATTCATGAATTTTGGACGTGTGTAGCCCAAAACAGATCACGTATGTTCACATTGATTTCTGAACAAAATGTTTGGGATTCAGTTCTGGATTAAAGCCAAAAATTTTAGTCTTTTCGTCTAGTTTTCAGAACAGTAAGGAGATCTGAATTTGGATTTAAATTGAGTTCTCTAGGAATTTTTAATTGAACTAAGTCAGATCTGCCTGACATGAATAAATCTTAGTTTTTGTGTTATTTCATGTGCGTTTTTGTAAAACAAAAATGTTTCAAAAATGTTATTGTATATACTTGATACCAGTATGAACATTTTGAGACTGAGTTTGTACATTTTGGGATTAATATGTGGTCCGGATGGATTTTACGAATTCATTTAGGACTATTGTCGAATAAAACTTTTAATGTAAGTGTTTTAACCTTTTTAAGACTTGACTTTGGTTAAAACTAGTCAGCAACACTTGGTTAAACTAACACCCTGAACTTAGATTTTCATGACCCAATGGGTCAAGGGTTATAGAATTTGGGGCGTTACATGATAGATGGAGGATATGTATATGCAAGATTGATTTATTTAATTTCTGGATTGTATTAGAAAGGTAAACGATCAGGATATGAACTCTGATGGGTGAAGTCCACAGCTGAACAGTCCGATCCCCATATCAAAAGTTTATGGTCATAGGTTTCATTTGTATACGGAGTAACAGAGAACCCATTTTATCACTTCTTTAAAAAATTTAAAGAGAGAGAGGGAGAGAGCATATATATGTATTTGAGAAACTTAAATTACTTTGATTTCGTGTGTGATGATAATTAATTGGGTCTTAATTTCAGCAATATTGCTGCATAGATAGTAGGGGTGGGACTCGGGCAGGTTGGGCGCAGACATGCCATGCCCACACTATACCTCTGTATGCCCAGAATGCCCATAGAACCCACAAAACTCGTAATGGGTCTACACACGCATAGCCCGTGTGAGTTTCTTGGGTTCTTCGGGTTTCTCGGGTTCTTCGGGTTGCCCAAGTTTCAATAAACTTAGGTGATTAGATTAGCTTATTAATACAAAAAAATAATAATAAATAACTAATAACTAATAAATTTAATTAAAAAAAATCTCTTTCACGACTTCAAAAGATAAACAAGCTTAACAATCCATCTGCTCACATGATAAATAAATTAAATATGATTTTATAATCTTTCGAATTTTATTTACTAAGTAATAAAAATCTTTTTAACTTTACATAAAATGAAATACATGGAAAGTTTTCTGTTTGGGTCTTAATACCTCCACCCCATATGAGTAATTTAATATATTTATCTATTTCTATCATTCATAATATTTTTCAGGCCCCAAAATATTTTCATGTTAGAAATTAATTAAAATTTTTATATATTTATCTATATATAAGTTTCTCGGGTTCGGCGGGTTGTCCGGATTGACAATTATTTCTGCCCATGCTTGCCCAAATTTAACTTTGGAATGAAAAATAATGCCCATAGTTGCCCAAATGCCCAACAACCTTTGCCCATGCTTGCCCAAATATAGGGTCGGGTTAGGGTTGGTCGGGTTGACCCAACCCAAGTCCCACCCCTAATAGATAGTTGCCAGGGTTGAGGAATTTGAAGAAACCGGTGCATCTGAGTCTGCCAAAAAACCAACCCGTTCTAATTTCTCTGCCCCTTTTCCTTCTAAATCTCCAGTCTCCAACTCCCTCTCTCTCTATCTTGTCAAATTTCTTTATCTCTCCCTCTTCCCTCCCTCTCTATCTCATTATCTCCTTGCTCTGCAACTCTCCATTCTCTCTCTAGGCGCCATTAACAGGCTTTTAAGGTCTAATAAAATGTTTTTATTTATCTGCCGTTGGATTGATATTTTATGTTCTGACCATCGGACTGATATAATAAGATGGAAGGGACTCAAGGGTAGTTTAGGTAATTTTGAAAAATAGGTTTTAACTTTTTCACATGTGTAACACGTGAGGGTATTTTAGTAAAAGAATCCATCGCGTGTAGTTGTGCACTTGATTACTTAACATCCTTTTTAACAGAAACCATAAATTTGAGGGTATATCCCTAATTTCGATTAATTTGGGTGTATATTGAAAAACAACTTATTTTTTTGGGGGTATATCACTAATTGTCCGCCAACTTATTTAGGTCACCCATTATGTGATTCATCAGACTTAAAACGTGGTGGTCTTTGGCTCTGATAACACTTGATATGAACCTAAAAAGATAGATATTTCCTTGAAAACTAGCTTACGTACGAAGGAAGTGTCCGTTCATGAGCTCATATACGTACCCAACATCAATCTTGTATTTGGCCAATTTTGAAGAACTACCCTTTAACACATAACAAAGACATCATCCTCCAACTATTGAACCAGTCGATATCAACCAGGGTATCATTAACATATGTTAAGATGCCACAATGGTAACGAACCACGTGTCGATCGATGACTAGAATACAAGTCCAACAAATATTCATTTATCTACCAATCTCAAACCCTTACATATAGAAACGAGACCCCACACACGCTGCGTTGGCTGTCCATCATCTCCACACGGGTTGGTAGATAGATGAATTACTACCTAAATTAAAAACTAAATGCGGTAGGTAGAAATTAAACCTAACAAGTATCGACTTATTCGATTCTCACATAGCGGAAAAAGAAGATAATCGAATATTTCAACCTTGTTAAAAAATTATTCACACAAGTACACAAATGATTTTTGTTGACGGGGAAAACTTTGTAGAAAAAACCCCGGGACCATGTCCAGAAAACCACTAAGAGTTGTGAGAAATTCTTACAACCGTTTCATCGACTACACGACTCCCTCGCACAAACTCGGACGATCTTCCTCCACAGTTTGAATCCATGAACCGCCTATCGAATGGTGTTGTGCATCTCCAACTCGAAGTCCTCCAAGTCCTGCACTTGTACGCCTAAATCGTCAAGCTTCACTTGACCTCCATCAAGTTGCTTGCTCATCAGAACTCCACTGGTGACAATGGTGTGTTTGAAGGATGGAAGTTCTTTAACCCAAATGGGCTCTCATGCTAGAGGAATGTTCTAAAGTCTAGCTACAATGAAAACCCTAAGGGAGTAGCTCTAAAGCATCACACATGAGGTGGTGAGCTTTCTCTCTAGAAACTTGGAAACCCTAGAATGTTGAAGATGGTGGTTACCAAGTTTTTCTCTAGGAGATTCTCTCTTAAAACCCTAGCTAGATCACCTAAAAGGTCTAACTATATTCTATCTATATGGAAGGATCAAAATCTAAAGTTTTAGCCCAAAAGATTCCATATGCACGTGGAACAAGAAAGGAATGCGAGAGACAAAACCCAGATTTCTCGTACTGAAAAATGCCTGAGGTATCGATACTGCCAGGAAGAGTATCGATATCGGCAGTATGGTATATCGATACTCCTCTTGGGTAGTATCGATACTGGCCTAGCCTGTAACTTCAGACTAGGGTAGTATCGATACTGTCCTAAGGCAGTATCAATATACAAGTACTTAGAGAGTTTAGCTCGAAATTTATAGATTCCAAGCTTGTTGAACTTGGTTCAAATCCTTCCCATTTCAAACCAAAAACTCTATTTTTGTGTGCCAGTGGATTTCCGGTGGTTAAGCTTGGAGTGCCAAGCTCGAGGTGATATACTCGAAGAGTCGAGTATTGGTTCAAGGTGCGGGACTTGCGGAGTTCAAGTTGGAGACGTATCACTGTCCACTGAAAGGCGAATTCGTGGAGTTCGAATTTGTGGAAGAACTGTACGCCATAGCTGTTGGAGTATAAAGGGATCCATAATTCGTATCTATCGAGTGGTAAATCGGTTTGTAAGTTTTCATTAACTTTTAGTGGATTCTTTTCTGGACTAGGTCCCGGGGTTTTTCTCAGTTTGAGTTTCCTCGTAAACAAAATCTCTTGTGCATATTTTCACACTTATTATGTGATTGAATTATTCAATTTTTGTTCTTAATTCCGCATATTAAGAATCGAATAAGTCAATGCTCTTGTTAGAGATTATTGTTTTGTTCTTTATCACCTTTATAACTTTTATTAGGTGATTGTGTGATCCTTAACCTTAGTCACATTGACATACGATTAATCCAACTAAAACTGTAGGACATTTAGACTTTTAATTTTTATTCTTCCTTCTTCTTCTTCTTTTTCTTTTTTTCTTTTTCGTTCTGGGGTTTTCAGATCTGGGTATTTTGATCTTGGGGGTTTGATCTAGGGTTCTCTGATTTGGGTCTTTTGGTTTTATTTTTTTTTCATTATCTACCTAACACTCTATTTTTAAGGTTTTTATGTTTAAAAGTTGTTGGATATAATGCTTCTGATATTTGTTTCTATTCTCAGGTCATTAATGTTGTGAAATAGGTTCTGGGCCTCCCTTTCATCTGCTTCATACTCTTCATACTCTCAGTTACAAAAGGTTTCCTTATGTGAACTCTTTTTTTTTCTTCTCTGTAATTTTAGGTCTTTTTGGGTGGTGATTGTTTTGGTTCTGTTTCGTATTAGTAGTTGATTTTTTTGTTTGTAATATTATTTGGTTGTAATTTTGTTTCGGTTGAGAGAGAGAGTTATTTTGCTTAATTATAGGTATTCATGCATCTCTCTCCTTCTATATCTTGAAGCCTCCTTTAATGTCCCGTGAAAGATGAGGTGGTTTTTCTTTTGTAGAAAAAATTGAGCTTCTTTTCTTTATTTTTGTTCTGATTTGTCTTTTTTAATTACCTGTAATTTTTTTTTCTTCTCTTCTTCCTTTAATTTTGTAGTAGGGCTTATTTGTTTTAGAGGTTTGCATTTTTTTTCCTTACTGTGTTTGGATTTGGGTTTAAGAATAATGGTTTTTTTTTCCTGTTTTGAATTATGGGTTTAATATGTCCTATTTTGAATTTTGTTTGCAATTGGATCAACCTTCTTCCATCCTTTGCCTTTCCATATATTACACAACTTAGGTAATCTTCTTTTTCTTTCATACTTCTAATCTCAACTCTTTAGTGTTAAACTTTATATTTTCAAGGTATGAATTGGAGGTGATTTTTTATTGGGGTGATCTCCATGTTAAGGACAACAAGCATAGATGGAGGGGGGAACAAAATAGATTTCACGTATTATTTGGTTCTATATTAGTTTTCTTCTAATTAACTAAAATTTTGGTTTTTTTTTTTGTATTTGTATTTGGAAAAGAATGCAATATGGTTTGGTTATTGTTTAGGTTCTCTTCTCCAAAATTCTTTTTGAAACTAATGTTCATAGATTTTTAGCTTTAATTGATTTTTTGTTTAATATTTTCTAGGGTTTGTTTTTTGTTTAGGTTTTCGTTTCTGTAATACCCTTATTCTTTAAATTACTAATGTTCGGGGGCAGCCCACTTTTGTTAAGGGCACCTTGATAGAGTTTTAGTAAGTTTGGGTTTACATTAGTTATAAATATAAACTAACCCCAAACCCCTTTTGATGTTTGATTGACCAAGAGAGAGGGGGAGCAAAAGAGAAGGTCGACTAGGGATTTGGAGGCAGAGAAACTTCAAGTTTCTTTTGAAGGTTTGATCGAGGAAGGATCGTGTGCGTGAGAGAAGGGTTTGAAGGCTTCAAGTGCAGGGATTCTCCTTCTTCCTCGCGATTTCGGAGAAGGTTTTTCTTTGAGGCAAGTAGTAACTTGCTCCTTTGGTGTAGACTTAGGTTTTCAATGTTGTTTCATTGAATACTTGATGATTCTGTGCATCAAATCCTAGTTTATGAGTTGTTATATGATGACTACATGAATAAATGCATGTAATTCATAAAGGTATGATGTATGCATGTTTCTAATGGTTAGAATATATGAAATCTATGTATATGAGATGTGTATGTGAATCTTTAATGTTTGTCGGAGAGAAAACCAAGTTCCTACGGAGTTTTGATCAAGAACAAAACCCAAAATCACGAAGAAACCCAGAGGGTATCAATACCCACTCAGAGAGTATCGATACCTACTCATCTTGGAGCAACAGATGGGGTTAGTATCGATACCCAAACTGGTGAGTATCCATACCGACCTCATCTGATGCATAAGGCAAGGTTGGTATCAATACCCACAAAGAGGATATCGATACTAACTGTGTTTGATGCTAACTGGGTAGTTAGTATCGATACCCACAGAGGGGGTATCGATACCAACTGATTTTTGACCCTGAAATAGGTTGTTTTCGAGTATTTTATGAAGTTAGGCTCTTGTTTAATGGCTATCTTGATGTATAACATGTATATTATATGAATAAATTTGATTGTGAGTAAAGATTGCATGTTTAATCTTTTGATGGAATACTTATATGATGACGAACATATGTGGACACGTATGACCTGCGTGAAACCTTAATAAGCTTGATGTGTGCTTAACAACTTGTTTGGCTTGTATGCAAACATAGTTTAGGTCTTGTATAGGCCTACTCCTCTCCAAGCGAGGTCTATGGAATCGCCAAGTGAGGTATACGGAATCACTTGACACATAAGTAATGCCGATAGGGTTACCAATATTCTGGGATGGATTTCGAGGCTGTTCATTGGATTCACGTGGTGCACAGCTAGTGTCTCGAGTGAACTACAGGGATGGGTGAAACATGGGTAGTAATTAGAGAGCACTACTTGTTACGAGAACCAAATGTTAAAAAAAGATCATAAAACACCACAATCGTCAAGCTATGCATCTCTTTACTCTGTTTAACCTTTTATATGGACATATCTTATGCTATAATGTTAATACACACTCGTGAAACTCATGGTTATCTTGAATCTAAGCCAAGGGAACTAGTGAATTTGCTGGCTAGGTATTGACCTAGCACCATTAATCTTTTTATGTCCAAGTCAGTAGGCAAATCCTCGATAGAGGCGAGTAACAGATAGGCAAGAATAAGTCTTTGAAGTTTTCCTAGTGAAAGGTCCCCAGGGTTTGTCAATATTCATGATAGAACAACTCGATCAAATGGAGACCTATTTGAGTCAAGAGTCAGGCGTATCCTCCGAGCAAAACTCACTCATCATCAAGAACGGAGGAAATAGCACCTCATCGGACTCGGTCTCGCATCCGGAACTCTCTGTGTAATAGGTGGTTAGACATGCACTAGGACTCATTGCATATAATTAGAAGGCATTTGGATTGCCAAAATTGTTTGCAAAAACGTTTTTGCCAAAATTCCCAGTCTGTATCGATACCCCTTAAAGGGTGTATCGATACTTGACTCATCTGTTTTTCAGGTGAGGTCAGTATCGATACCGCCCTTGGTCAGTATCGATACTGCCCTCACCTGTCTAACAGGTGGAGTCAGTATCGATACACCCTGTTGATCAGTATCGATACTGACCTCTCCTGTGAGCTCAGTATCGATACAGATCAGCTGTGTATCGATACACCCTACTGGGTTTTGGCTGTTGCGCGATTTTCTGACCTAAGGCTTTTGGTCCTTTTGTCCAAAAAGCTCACATGTGTTGTCTTCTCGATATATATATAGCTAGAGAGACTAACCATGTGAGCTAGAGCTCCAATCTAAGGAAGAAGAAAGCATATTTGTGAGCCTCAAGAGAATAAGGAATATTCATGAAATCAACCTTTTGTCTTCTTCTCCATTGTTGTCTTTTCTAGACCTGAGTGTGGAGTTGATTCCTTCTTCCCTGAGAGTTGTTGCTTTACAAACTCTCTCTCTATTTCTTCATCTTAGCTAGAAAGACTTAGAACATCCATATAGCATGAAGATCTAGTAGGGCCAGAAACTCAAAACAGTTCATCCACTCTTATTGTCACCGGTGAAGTTCCGGTGAGGTCGCCGGTGGAGCTCCGGCGAACTGAAAACTTGATTGATTTCAAGTGAAACGTGAAGATTCAAGCACAAGTGTGAGACTTGGAGGATTCTGAGTTGGAGGCACACTCTCTCACCATTGAAGAGGCGGTTCGTGGATTCGAGCTGTGAAGAAAGACCGGTCGAGTTTTGCACGAGGGGATTCGTGTGTTCGATGTGAACGGTTGTAAGATTTCTATAAACTCTTAGTGGAAATTTCTGGACTAGGTCCCGGGGTTTTTTCCGTTTGGATTTTCCCCGTCAACAAAATCTTTAGTGTCACTTACTTCATTGTTGATGATTTTTTGTGCAAGCTTGAAATATTTGATTCTAGGTCAATTCCGCACTTGAGAATCGAATAAGTCATTACTTGGTTGTCTTAATATTATCTCATTGTGAATTGAGTTTTAAAAGAATCGAAAACTAGGTAGAAATTGATCCCCCTTCCTCATACACCTAAAGAAAGGTGATATTTCAATTGGTATCAGAGCAAGGCTCACCTTATAAGGCTTAACATCCCGGTGAGATCCTTGTAGTAAATTATGGAAGGAAGCTCCGTGAACAGACCTCCATTGTTCAATGGTAGTAACTATGCATATTGGAAAGCTCGCATGAGAGCCTTTCTAAGCTCGATTGATGAAAGAGTTTGGAGGGCTGTAGAAAGTGGTTGGTCCCCTCCGACTATAACCGCCACAGTGGACGGTGTGGCTACAACCAAACCTAAATCCATTGATCTCTGGACTCAGGATGAAATTGATAAGGCCACCTTCAACAGCAAAGGCCTCAATGCCATATTCAATGCTGTAACGGCAGACGAGTTCCGAAGTATCTCTAACTGCCTCACTGCAAAGGAGGCATGGAAAAAACTAGAAATCACTCATGAGGGTACTCAGACTGTTAAGATTGCCAAATTGCAAATGCTTACAACCCAATTTGAAAATCTTCGTATGGAAGAACATGAAACCTTCAACGAGTTTTATGGGAAACTCGGTGAAATAGTAAACAACTCGTTTGCCCTAGGAGAGACCATTTCCAACTCCAAGATAGTCCGTAAAGTGCTGAGATCTCTCCCCGAAAGATTCGAGGCTAAAGTTACGGCTATCGAGGAGAGTAAAGATATTGATGCTCTTCTTCCTGAGGAACTTGCAGGTAATCTCAGGACATTTGAATCAAACTTTAGATCGTCGAAGAAGTCAAAGAACATAGCCTTCAAGGCTTCCAAGCAAGCAACTAGCAAGGGGGATCTTACCTCTGACAACTCCAGTGATGATGAAATTGCTCTTCTCTCCAGGCAGTTCAAGAAGTACTTGAAGAAGAAAGGAGGATTTCAGAAGTTTGATAAGTACAATCATTCCTCTTCTAAATACAAGCCACATGAGAATTTCAAGTCATTTGATAAGAAATTTGAGAAGAAGAAGAGTGATGAGATTCAATGCTACAAATGTCGCGGATTTGGTCATATGGCTAGCTCATGTGCAAACAAAGGAAGCTCAAACCACTTAAAAGGGAAGAAAGCAATGAATGTTACCTTCGATGACTCTTCGTCGGAATCTGAATCATCCCAAGAAAGTGAAGGAGAGGTGAAACAAAATTTTGTGGCCTTCACAGCCTCACTACTATCCCCACAAGAACAGGGTGAAGACGAAGAGGACATATCCAATCATTCGTCTAGTGGTGATGATATGAGCGAAGAAGATTTCCAAGAAGAACTTCTGTTCTCTAGAATTTTGGAGAACAGCAAGAGTCTCACAAAGAAGAATAAGGAACTTCTAATGAAGGTCACATCCCTTGAAGTGGAAAAGAAGGACTTGATCCTTCAAATGAATGAGTATCCCAAGAAGGCCATCGAAGACTCTGAAATTCTCAAGGGAAAGGAGAAAGAAATCAAAATTCTCAAGAATGATCTTGGGATGGCGCATGAAAGAATTACATCCCTTCTCAATGAGATGAAAATGGTCAAGGAAGAGCTGTGCAAGTCGGAAGAGATGTTGATGAAATTCAATCATGGATCGAACAATCTAATGTCAATGATGAGTGGGGCAAAGTACTCGGGGGACAGAAAGGGGCTTGGATTTGACAACTGCAAAGGTGCTAGCACCTCAACTTCAACAACCTTTGTAAAGGCCAAGGTGTTCCCTTCTTCACAAACGGGTTCGGGTATTCTTGCCAAAGAACAAGTCTCAATGCCTGTAGATCAACAACAATCCTCGAAACATTTCACCAAATCGCAAGCAGAGACAAGAAACACTAGGAGATCATCACAAACCATCCATACATGCTCATATTGTGGATATCGAGGTCACTTGCAAAACACCTGCAAGTTTTATTTGGATGACCTCCATCACACCCATAGAGAAAGGAAAAGGCTAAAGATGTTCAAGCAACTTCAACAAAAAGCAAGAGCACTAACTGGAGAAATTGGGAGATTGACAAACCCCAGCTTTAGAAAGAACATATATAGTGGGAAAATCTATGTGGAGAAGGAGAGCCAACAAAGATACACTTCTAAGCCAACCGATACTACACCAAAGAAGAAAGAGAAATGGGTTTGGGTGAAGAAGAATACTGAATTCAAGGCTCTGGTGGCACTTATGGCATACAAAGCTACCACAACGGATTGGTTTCTAGACAGTGGGTGCAGCCGACACATGACTGGGGACAAAGAGTGCTTCTCACACCTTGAGAAATTCTCTGGTGGGAATGTCACTTTCGGTGATGGAAGTACAGCAAGAGTGACAGGGAAAGGAACAATCAAGCTTCCTGGAATCCCAGAAATTCATGATGTCCTATATGTAGAAGGTATGCTTGCTAATCTCTTAAGCATAAGTCAAATTTGTGACTCTAACTATTCGGTAACCTTTAACTCTCAAGGATGCATAATTAAAGATCCAAGTGGGGTAGAAAGCATACATGGGAAGAGAACTTCCAGTAATTGCTACATGGTTGATATATCAACAAAACTGTTGTGTAATCTAACCAAGTTGAACACTACCCTCCTATGTCACCAAAGGATGGGGCATGTTAACTTTAAGGATCTTGCTAAGTTAACCAACAAAGAAGCTGTGAGAGGTGTTCCAATGCTATGCAAAGAGGTTGATGTCAAGTGTGGAGCGTGTTTGATAGGGAAGCAAACACGAAGCTCTCACAAAGCCTCTAAAGATATTCTCACAACTGAACCTCTTCAAATCATCCATATGGACCTCATGGGTCCAATGAGAACTCAAACCATAGGAGGCACTAGCTATATTTTGGTTATGGTTGATGATTTCTCTCGGTTCACTTGGGTGGCTTTCCTCCGTGAGAAATCAGATACCTTTGATGAGTTTTTTGTCATTGCGCAGAGAATTCAAAATGAGCAAGAAAGGAAGATCAAGAGAATTAGAAGTGAATGAGGAACCGAATTTCATAACACTAAAGTTGAAGACTACTGTGTTGAACATGGAATCAAACATGAATTCTCAGCTCCAATCACTCCAAAACAGAATGGAGTCGCTGAAAGGAAGAACCGGACAATTCAAGAGATGGCAAGAGTACTTCTTCATAGAAAAGGTCTTGCTCAAAGGTTTTGGGGAGAAGCAGTATCAACCGCATGTTATCTTGTTAATCGAGTCTACTTGAGGACCAAAACATTAAATACTCCATACGAGTTGTGGTTCGGGAAGAAGCCTAATCTGAACTATCTTAGGACCTTTGGTAGCATGTGCTATATCTTGAGAGACCGTGAACACCTCGGGAAATTTGATACAAAAAGTGATGAAGGCATCTTCTTGGGATATGCTGTAAACAGTAGAGCATATCGTGTCTACAACAAGAGAACAGAATCAATGATGGAGTCCATCATTGTTGTGATCGATGACATGGGTTCAAGATTAAAAGAGTCTGAGGATGAAGAGTTATCTCCGAACCGGTTAGATGGAGTGAAGACTGTCAAAGTCCGAGGAGATCCTGTACCAACTCCCAATGAATCCCAAGGAGACACTCACTGTGATTTCACAAGTGAGAAATCTTGTGAGGTTGGCACAGAAAGCCAGCAAGATGTCTCCGA
>MVGT01003952.1:104909-119139 GCA_002174775.1 Macleaya cordata | reverse complement strand
TTGGAGATAACCGGGAAGCTTAGGCGTCAAGGATTCAAAGTAGAGAGTTGCTGGTAGAAGACAAGTAGGTGATGTATAATCTTTAGCAAATAATAAGTGATGTTTACATCATAAGGGCATTGGGATTCTAAGTACTCTTTACTTTTCTTTTCCTTTTGTCTCAAACAATGATACAGTTCTCTCTTCTTTACTTCCATTGCTTTTAAGAACAAGTTCCTTAGCATTTATATTTGAATAAAGGACTTAAGGTGGTTCTTATATCTGTTCATACTTTTGAGTTCCTTTCTATGGCCAAAAACTACTTATTCTTCCTTTAAGAAACTCCTACATTTGTAATTTAAGCAGTTTTGTCGCACAAGCTAAAGTTTGTGTACGTTTCCCGAACTGAATGACCTGGAATTAGGTTCTGGCAAAAAGACGAACGTTGGAGGTCTCCGAGTCTAGTTTCCAGAGAATCAAACGGTTTCTGAATCACCCTTTTATTTGAACTGTTGCAAATCAGTCCTATAATTCTCTTTGTTTCCAATTGTGTTTTTGTACTCTTGAAACTCCATGCTTCCTAAACTCTTCTAAACCGATTTGCTTATCTTTTGGATCTAAAGAGATTGTTCTTGTTTCCGCACCTATTCACCTTAGTAACACTACGGGGCCTGGGTCATGGATTCAGCTCAAAAATGGGTCGGACCATTAATATCCAGGGTCAGGGTGTTACAGAATGGTAGTAGAGCTCAAGTTCCAGATTTACTGGGCTTGTGTGTCCTTATGCTTTCAAATTCTATCGAATCTTGTTAGTTAGTTTAGTATTGGGGTGGGTTAAACAACTAAAAGATTTAGAAATAAAATCGAATTGTTTGATGCTAGACAACAATAGGAATTGTTTGTGCTTGGATACAATAGGGCTAATTATTAGAAAACCCTAGTTGTTTGTTTTCTTGTTGTGTTGACGTTTGGAGCGGCTTGGACTATTCAATTGACATGATGGTGGACACATACCACGTGAAACGAAGTAAAGGAATAACTAAGGAGCCTCATTGGTGGAAGATGATGTGATGTACACGTGGTGCGACTACAAACACTCGAGGTTTGCGTTAGTATAACTAGGTACTATATGCATTTGTGTGGAACCCTATGGGTTCATGTTTGTGTTTTGACTTCTTAAGGAAAGTCAATTAGCCAATTAGAAATAGTAAGTTAGTAGTAAGTTAGTTATTCTCCTTAGTGAGAATCAAAGTTGTTTTCACTTCGGGAGATAAATGTGAAGTTTATATCCCACACTTATCTTACTACGGAGGCGTCGCAACAATGAAGATGAAGATAGTCAAATTTTGCTCGGAGGATATGTGGTGTTAAGTTAAGAATGGGGATGGCGACGAAGGTGTGATGAAAAGCTATAAGCTCTTCATTCGGGTGGCACCTACTACATAGGATGGCATCATTTGGTTGACCACCCAAGATGAGACAACCATGTATGAAGGTGAACAAGATGAAGGTGGTCGGCTACTGGGTGATTATTCACACTAAGTCATGTATTCCCCAATGACTTAACTTTCACTACATCACAGCACAACATGGACTTTCAGACGAAAGAAAAGCATAAGAGCGAAGCATTTCTCGAAGATCGATTTGCGTTTGGGATATCATCAATTGCGGATTCGAGAGAAGGACATCAAGAAAACCATGTTTAGTACTCGTTACGGACACTTCGAATTTTTAGTGATGCCATTTGGACTGACCAATGCACTAGCAGCATTCATGAACCTAATGAATAGAGTGTTTAGGACGTACTTAGATAAGTTCGTAGTCGTATTCGTGGATGACATTCTGATCTACTTAAAGGCGCAAGAGGAGAAGGAGGAGCACCTGAGGATAGCATTGCAAACACTTCGTGAGCATCAACTATATGCTAAGAAAAGCAAATGCAACTTCTGGATGACGGTAGTTCTATTATTAGGACACGTTGTATCAGAACACGGGATAGCGGTGGACCTAGAAAAGATCGCGACAGTAGTTGGATGGGAGCGACCGAAGAACGTATTCGAGATTCGCAGTTTCTTAGGATTAGTAGGCTACTATTGACAATTCGTAGAGAATTTTTCTAGGATCACGTCACTAATGACGAGGTTGACGAGGAAAGGAGTCAAATTCGAATGGAGCGAAGAATGCGAGAAGTCTTTTGAAGAGCTAAAAGAGTGACTTACGACCGCACCAATACTCATAACACCGGAACCAGGATGGGATATTCCTTCTACAACGATGCATCACATAACAGACTAGGAGGCATGCTAATGCAAGGAGGAAAGGTGGTAGCATACGCGTCACGACAGCTGAAAACCCATGAGAAGAATTACGCAACTCAAGATCTGGAGCTGGTAGCAGTTGTCTTTGCGCTAAAGCTGTGGAGACACTATCTCTATGGAGAGAAATTCAAAGTCTTTACCGACCATAAGAGCTTGAAGTATATATTCACACAAATGGACCTAAACTTACGACAAAGGAGGTGGTTGAAGTTCTTGAAGGACTACGACTTCACGATGAGTTACCATCTAGGAAAAGCGAATGTTGTAGTAGACGCGCTTAGTAGGAAGAATCATGGAACATTAGTGTTCGTTAAGATGTTAGAAACAGTAGTAAAGTACAACCTTCAAGTTAGGAAAGGAGTAGAGAATGCGTATCTAGCACATGTCGTAGCGGAACCTATTATTCTCAAGAGCATGGTGGAAGCTCAACTACAAGATGAAACGCTTCAATTAATGCGAGCATAAATCCAAGCAAATGAGGCACCTGTGGAATAGACTTTAAGAGCCGACGGTAGAATATTATTTGGAGGAAGGTTATGCGTACCAGAGAAGGAGGAGCTGAAGAAGGAGATCTTAGCGATGGCGCACGAGTCTACATTCTCGATACATCCAGACGAGCATTGGAATGGCACCTTACGAAGCGTTATATGGTAGGCCTTGTTGAACACCCTTGTGTTGGACATAGGTGAGAAAGAAAAGTGTCTTAGGACCTGATATTATCTAGGAAACCGTAGAGAAACTACAACTCATTAAGGAGCGAATCCTGATAACACAAAGTAAACAGAAGAGCTACGCAGATAATAGGAGGAGACCACTCGAGTTTAACGTGGGAGACCACGTATTCTTGAACGTGAGTCCTAGGCCCGGAATCAAGCGATTCTGGAAGAGAGGGAAGTTATCAGCTCGATATATCGGACCGTTTGAAATTCTCGAACGAGTTGGGGAGTTGGCATATCGATTGGCATTACCGCCACAACTCGCAGGGGTACATAACGTCTTTCATGTGTCCATGCTCTGACAGTATCACACTGAACCATCACATGTCATAGACTGGCAGGATGTGGAACTCAGTGAGTATACTACGTATGAGGTTAAACCACTTTGTACCTAAGATACAAAAGTGCAGGAACTTCACAGCAAGCCAATTCGGTATGTGAAGGTGCAATGGCAGCATTATAGCCTAGAGGAAGCAACCTGGGAGTTAGAATAAGCTATACAGTTTATCTAAACTCTAGTTAATCCTAATATATATATAATAAACTAGATAATTATCCTCATACTTGGAAAACAAGTATTAGATTACAACCATTAGATCATGTTTATCTAAACTCTAGTTAATCCTAACCATCCAAAAAGGTTTCCCAAATCCTAAATATTCCTTGTTTCTAATTATCTAATAAAACCTAAATTTTATCCCTATTTTATCTCTAATTCGTTGTAGATAATTATAGCCATTGGATTAACTTGATATTTAATCTCAACCATTCAAATTAGATAAATTTTAGAAGCTAGAAATCAGCCCTTTTTGTAGAAATCATTTTCTACATAAGCTAGTAAAATTATTTTATTTTTCTTTATTTTTGGATAAATACTAAGGGAGAGTTTTTGATTTTTGAAAATGTGATGGATAAAAAATTATTTTATTTTTTATCACATCTTTATCACAACTCTATCCATCTCCCTAGTTCAACATCTTTATCACAACTCTCTCAATCTTTCTCCCTCTTTCAAGTTCAAGAAGAAGAAAAACCCAAAATCCTTCAAATTTTTCTCTTCTCTTCTTCTTATTCTTCTTCTTCTTTTCTTTCTTCTTCTTTCTTTCTACTCTTTTCTTCTAAAATATTTGTTGAGGAAGAAGTCAAGCTTGGAGCCCTAGTAGAACTTTGGAGAAGAGCCATTCTTAAAGCCTCGAGGATTTAAGCGAAACAGGTAGGGGAAACCCCCATCCTAAAACTGTTTTTCAAAATTCCCTTAAAATTGTTTATGAAATATGTTTTCAAAAAGTTATTTTCGAAATCATCATGTTTTCAAAATTGGTTTTCTACAAAAATATGCATGTTTTCAAAAAGGTTTTCTGCATAAAAAGCATTATTTTGGGAGAGTGAAACATGAGTGATTTTCTTTCTTCAATAATAAGCTATCCAAGTTAAACTGGTCAGATGAGAGTTATTAAAAGAAATAACATGGGTTTTAGGGCTAGTTGCCTTAGTAACCATGAGTAGTGATACTTACAATTGGTATCAAAAAGTCTCCTTAAAAGAGGTTAGATGTGTACTCCATAAGAGAGGTGACTCAGTTTAAAACGTAATTTCATCAGTTGAGATATGTGATTGTGGTATTGTGAAAGTGTTGTTTTGTTTGGCCTGAGAAGCACTGCTTCAAGAGGCATCTCCATAAGAGAAAAGTTTATATCCGGATCCGTCCAGAGAAGACGGTGGTTGGTTTCCAGAACAACCCTGACGAAGGAAGAGATACATTATTAATAATAATAATGAAAAGGTATTGGTATACATTTTTCTAAAACTTTGTTTGTTGTTTTGAAACATACTAATGTGTTCAAAATTTGTTATTATATGGAAATTAAAGGTGTGTTTATTTTGAAAATGATTTTAGCCAAAAAGCTATGACTGACACCAGTTTTCAAGGTAAGTTTTCTAAAAACTATGGATATCTTTGCATGTATGGAATAGATGGGTAAAAAGGTTTGTTGCATTACTTGTTTAAAATTAATGGTGTTAGTCTCTTTTAACCTATGTGTTGGTTGAACCTACTGAGCTTCGCTCACCCCCCACTTTTCCCCCCACAGGTCTTGGAGATAACCGGGAAGCTTAGGCATCAAGGATTCAAAGTAGAGAGTTGCTGGTAGAAGACAAGTAGGTGATATATAATCTTTAGCAAATTATAAGTGATGTTTACATCATAAGGGCATTGGGATTCTACGTACTCTTTACTTTTCTTTTCCTTTTGTCTCAAACAATGATACAGTTCTCTCTTCTTTACTTCCATTGCTTTTAAGAACAAGTTCCTTAGCATTTATATTTGAATAAAGGATTTGAGGTAGGTCTTATATATGTTCATACTTTTGAGTTCCTTTCTATAGCCAAAAACTACTTATTCTTCCTTTAAGAAATTCCTACATTTGTAATTTAAGCAGTTTTGTCGCACAAGCTGAAGTTTGTGTAAGTTTCCCGAACTGAATAACCTCGAATTAGGTTCTAGCCAAAAGACGAAAGTTGGAGGTCTCTGAATCTAGTTTCCAGAGAATCAAACGATTCCTGAATCTGATTTGAAATCAACTAGATACACCCTTTTCTTTGAACTGTTGCAAATCAGTCCTATAATTCTCTTTGTTTCCAATTGTGTTTTTTCACTCTTGAAACTCCATGCTTCCTAAACTCTTCTAAACTGATTTGCTTATCCTTTGAATCTAAAGAGATTGTTCTTATTTCCACACCGATTCACCTTAGTAACACTACGGGGCCTGGGTCGTGGATTCAACTCAAAAATGGGTCGGACCATTAGTATCCAGGGTCGGGGTGTTACATTCTTAGTTTCATTTCTTCCTATCAATTATTTTATATAGTTTGTTTGGTTTCTGTTTTGCAGGCCCCTACTCCATTGGAACCTTTAACAAAAGCTTCAGGCCTTCACTGTAAGTAGATCCATTATATAGATTTTAGGGGTTAATCGATTGGCTTGGGGGTTTTCGATTCATATATATTTGTTTCTTGCACTGTCACTGTAATTATGGAGCATTTTTTGGTAACGCTTATATTTTATTGCAGCCTTATATTGGTGTAACTTTGATGGCTTATAAGTTTTTTGAGGGTTTCTTTTTTTTGGGCTTTTTTTTTTATGCAAACTTTTTTTTTCCTGATCTGTGTTTTATTTTGGCATGTTATTTCTTCCTACTAAAAACTATAAGTTCACTCTTTCTTGAGGCTTCACTCTGATTCTTTTTGTGGAGTTTTTTTTTCTGGTTTTTTTTTGTATTTAAATCTGTTGTAGCTAAGTTAATCTCACTTTAGTTCTTAGGTTTAATACTAAGTTTTTTTTAGATTTATAGGTTTTTAATATCCATATTGTTTGGATTAATCTTAGGTTTTAAATTTGAGCAACCAGCTATATTTAGTTTTATTTTTATAGTTTCAACAACTTTGTTTAGTTAAAGAATGTTTTTTGCGATAGGATTCTTTTGCTTTTTAATTATTTTATGTTTGGTTAATGGACTCTTTTGAATGCCAGATTTGGATGTAGGTTTTGATGCATTTTTATAGCTCCATTGGTTTAAACCCTTCAGTCTTTGAACCTCTGTTTACAGGTTTTAATTGTATTGGTTAATGCTTTTAATAGTTCTTATGTTGTTTAATATGAGTGGTATATGGCTTCAATTTCGCTGTTTATTTTGTTTAATTTTGGGGGTTTAAGCTATTTAATCTTGGGCTTTTAAATAGACCAAATGTGTATTACTTTGGGTTTAGATTGATTCTTTTTTCTTCGTTTAATTTGGGGTTTGGGATTTGGGTTTGGATATTTTATTTGGGGTAAACCCATTGGTTGCTTTTTTAGGGTCTTTAAGAAGAATTTTCTTACCCAAGCATATTTAAGTTTTGTTAACTTGAATTCAGATTGTATTTAATTTCAATTGATTGCACTTAAACTGGTATGCCCTATAATTTTTTCTTTTCTTTTTTATGAAGTGGACTAAGCTAATTTTAAGTGGTATTCGATAAGTTCAAATATAGAATTCTTGCTCATGTAGTAACTGAAATGGAATGTGCATTTGACACTTACCCCATATCTATTTGTAGGTGGATCTTCTTCTTTTGCCTTTTTTGTACACCACACGACTTAGGTCATCTACTTTTCTTCTTTTTAATCTCAATTTTTCTATGTTAAAACCATAGATTTGTAAGATTTTCATTTAATTTAATTAAGATGGGGTTGGGATCTTATTTTTGTATGAGAACAAATAGGTGAGATTACAGATGTGGTTAAATACTTTCTTATTTTTGAATAATGGACTAGGAATAATTTATATTACTATCTTGCTCCCAATAATTAGGTCTCCAAAAAGTTAAATACTTTCTTGCTCTAAATAACTTGGATTTCTTTGTTTCTGTTGGTTTTTATTTCCCAGTCAACTACGTCACAATGGTAAATGAGAAAGAGAAAAAGAGAAAGTATCATCTATTCATGGACTCTTCATCTCCCCATCTATCTATATATGGCTAGGTGCTTATGGATAGTATATTTCTTTTTGACCTATAGATATATTGCTTATACAACTGTAAATGGTTCTAATATTTTTTTATTTTTTTATATTTGTTTAAAAAGCAGGTTGATTCAAACTTGCATGAATGGTAAAAATTACTTCAAATCAGGAATTTATGCTTAACATTCATTTTTGTTCACTTATTTGTATTTGATAATAAGCAGATCCAATTCCTATCAATAAAGAAAGTTCAAGTCACTATTCACAATTTGGAGGTTTTCTTATTACATTTACTTCTTTTCACTTCTAAAAATGTAGTGTTATTAATTTTTTATTTTTCATAACAATCACAGCCTAGCAAAGTCATTAAAAGGGCAGCTTACTTAGAGAAGGGGAAATGAACAACCATAGTTTCTAAAGTATGTTTTACTTTATATCTTAACCAGAATTAAAATTTGAGCTCAACTAATCTACACATGAATTTTAAACTAAATTACACATTGTTAATGGATCTGCAATCATAAGCTTCGTACTTATATGTCTTACAGACACTCGTTGTTTCGGAACTTCTTCCTTAACAATAAGAAATTTAAGATCTAGGTGCTTACCACCGGGTGAATTAGAGTAATTATCATTCTTGGAATAGAAGACTGCTGCGCTATTATGACAGTGAATTCTCAGCGGCCTGGCAATAGAGTCAACAATCCCAAGCCCTGAGATAAAATTGCGCAACCATAATGCATGTATTGTGGTGTCGTAACATGCAACAAACTCAGCCTCCATAGTGCCGGAAGCATAAACTGTTTATTTCCTACTTCTCCATGATATAGCTCCTTCTGCTAACATGAAGACATATCCAGTGGTCAATTTCAAGCTATCAACACACCCAGAAAAATCAGAGTCAGAGTAACCAACCAGCTCTAGATTATCAGTTCTTCTGTAGGTAAGCATATAATCTTTTGTCCCTTGCAAATACCGCATCACCTTCTTTGCTGCTTTCCAATGAGCAATTTTAGGGTTACTTTGGTAACGTCCAAGCATGCCCACTGCAAAACTAATATCTGGTCTGGTGCAGGTCTGTGCATACATAAGACTGCCTACTGCTGAAGCATAAGGAAATCATTCCATTCCTTTCTTCTCAAGATCATTCTTTGGACATTGCATAAGACTTAACTTATCACCTTTCTGCACTGGCGCTTCAGTGGGTGAACAATCCTTCATGCTAAATCTCTCTAAAACTCTTTCAATATAGCTCTTCTGAGACAATCCTAACAATGCTCGTTTTCAGTCTCGAAAGATTTGGATTCCGATAACAAATTTTGCCTCACCCATATCTTTCATTTCAAAGTTACTAAAGAGAAATTTCTTGGTTTCATGCAATAAACCAAGATCACTACTGGCGAGTAATATGTCATCAATATACAAAATTAAAATTATGAACTTACTCCCACTAATCTTTAGATATATACATCGGTCAATGATGTTTTCCTTAAATCCCAAGCTAGTAATAGTATCATTAAACTTCAGATACCATTGTCGGGAGGCTTACTTAAGTCCGTATATTGATTTCTTAAGCTTACACACCATATGTTCCTTTCCCTTTTTAAGATAACCTTCTGGCTGATCCATTTAGACCTCTTCTTCTAAACTCTTATTTAGAAAAGCTATTTTCATATCCATCTGGTGAAGCTCTAGATCATAATAAGCTACCAAATCTATAATAATTCTAAGTGAGTCCTTTTTGGATACCGGTGAAAAGGTCTCATTATAATCAATGCCTTCCTTTTGAGTGAAACCCTTCGCAATAAGTTTAGCTTTATATCATTCAATATTGCCTTTGGAGTCAAGTTTGGTCTTAAAGACCTCGATTTTCTAGTATCCTTTAGGCAATTCAACGAGTTCCCCAACTTCATTCTGTTTCTGAAAGTCTAAATTTGCCCTGCGGTTAATGAATTTAACCGTATGTCAATGTGACTATGGTTAAGGATCACACTATCACCTAATTAAAAATTACTAAGGTGATAAGAGTACAACAAAAATCTCTAACAAGAGTATTGACTTATTCGATTCTTAATATGCGGAATTAAGAACAAGAATCGAATATTTCAATCTCACAACAAGTATGAAAATATGCACAAGAGATTTTGTTAACGAGGAAAACCCAAACTGGGAAAAACCCCGGGACCTAGTCCAGCAAGAATCCACTAAAAGTTATTGAAAACTTACAACCCGATTTACCACTCGATGGACACGATTTACGACTCCCTCTACGCTCCAACAGCTACGGTGTACAGTTCTTCCACAAATTCGAAATCCACGAATTTGCCTCTTAGTAGATGATGATGCGTCTCCAACTTGAACTCCACAAGTCCCGCACCTTGAACCAATACTTGACTCCTCAAGTATATCACCACAAGCTTGAAACTTCAAGCTCAACCACCGGAAATCCACCGGCAACAAAACTCAGGTTTTGAGTTAAAATGGGAAGGATTAAAGCATGTACAACAAGCTTGGAAGCTAAAGAATTAGAGTTGAAACTCTCCAAGAACTTGTTGATAAATAGGGTGAATGGTTGATTAAACATTGATGGTTCAATCCCTATTTATAACTCAAAATGTCCAGCACAAACCCAGAAATCTCTAGGTTGTATTAGGTCAAAAGCTAGACACAATAATGGAGATGAGGAGACATTCCATTGATCCCTCATCCCATTTAGAGGTGTTCCCCACGCACCAATAATTTCCCTAAAACATGCTTAAGAGGAAATGTGCAAAAAAGTGAAAAGGAATCACTTTACAGCTCACGAAACAGCTGAAATCGCACATATCTGGGCGTTGGTTTCGAAACCAAGAAGGTTGGTTTCGAAACCAAAAAAGGCCTGGAATGATTTTCATAACTTTGGTTTCGAAACCAATATGTTTGGTTTCGAAACCAAAGACCATCTAACATCATTCTGCAGCTTTGGTTTCGAAACCAACAAGTCAGTTTCGAAACCAAAAACCATCTGTTGGCATTTTTCAGGGTTGGTTTCGAAACCAATATGGTTGGTTTCGAAACCAAAAACCTCCTGACATCATTTTCAACTTTGGTTTCGAAACCAAGGCTGTTGGTTTCGAAACCAACTTTTGGCCACAGTACAAATGGTCACAGTTTTCCTTAAAAGCGTAGTTTTCTGACAGCATTCTTCCAAACACTATTTTTAAGGGGTTTAGACATCTTTTTCCATTCCGTACTTTCTCATATGATCTAATATGAACTAACCACCTATGGTATTGAGTTTCTAAGTCACTTACCATCCTAAGATGAGTTCCGGTGGTGAGTTGAGCTTCTTGGAGTCTTTGCTTCGCAACGAACCAAATGACTCACTAACTCTAACTCAAGTTACATTGACCATCTTGAGTTTACCTTTGACACGAAATTCGACAAATATGACATGAGTGAACTCATGGACCTAACAGTTTCATTGATTTCAACTCTTCATTCATGGCATCAATGCACTAATCAGAATTAATACTATCTAAGGCTTGTGAAAATGAAACCAGATCTATACTTATCCCTATGTCATAATTAGATTCCTGAAGTTACACCATATGATAAGGAGGAATTGCAGATCTCTTTTATCTCTGAGACCTACGTAATTCCTCTGGTTATGGTTCTTCAATCATCTGTTCATTGATGACATCATCGTCATGCGGTAGTGGATTATTTATTTGTTGTTGTTTCATGTTATCATTTGGATGATTAATTATTGGAACAACAACTCTTTTTGAAGTTACGGGTATAGGGACTGTTACCCGTATTTCTTCAATAACTATATTTCGTGATTCACTACTCCCATTAGATTCACCGTCCTCAAGGAATCTGGCATTATTGGTTTCAACAATTCTTGTACTATGATTATGACAATAAAACTTATACCCTTTGGATTTCTCAGGGTATCCAATAAAGAATCCACTGATTGTTCTGGAATCCAACTTTTTTTCTTGCAGGTTGTATATTCTAGCTTCCGCTGGACAACCCCAAACATGCAGGTGTCTTAAATTGGGTTTCCTACCAGTCCATAACTCAAAAGGAGTTTTTGGAACTGACTTGCTAGGAACCTGGTTTAATATCTACGCAGCGGTCTTAAGAGCTTCGCACCACAACATTATGGGTAAAGTATTATGCATAACATACTTCCAACCATATCCATTAGAGTACAATTACGACTCTCAGCAACACCATTCTGCTGTGGCATTCTAGGCATCATGTATTGCGCACAAATGCCAAGCTTTTCAAGGAGTTTGGCAAATGGACCGGGATGTGGTCCCGATTCATCGTACCTTCCATAATATTTACCACCTCGATTAGATCTGATGATTTTCACCTTTCTATCTAATTGTCTTTCAACCTCAGTAATGAACACCTCAACAAAATTCACGGACCTTGATTTATCATGCAACAAATAGGTATCCATATCATGAAAAATCATCAACAAAGGTGATGGAATATTTTTCTCCACCTAAACATGTAGTAGAGAAAGGTCCACATATATCAGTATGTATAATCTCAAGAAGCTCACTACTTCTTGTGGCTCCTTTCTTGGTATATTTGGTTGCTTTTCCTTCAATGCAATCAATTCATACTGCAAAATCAGTGAAGTCTAGGTTTGGAAGAATCCCATCCTTCACCAATCTTTCTATCCTTTCTTTGGAGATATGCCCCAATCTCTTATGCCACAAGTTAGCAGAATTCTTATTGATCATGTAACATTTACTTCCAATACTCACATTATGATGCTGGGTCAAAAGGTTTCAGCATATTGGATATCTAGGTTAACCTTATACAAGCCATCACACAAACTACCAGAACCTTCAAGAATGGAATTCTTAAACAAACTGAAGCATTGATTATTTAAATTAAAGGAATATCCACAAAGATTTAATTTAGATAAAGAAATCAAATTACGTGTCATAGAAGGCATGTATAAAGTATGAGAGAGGTCCATACTAAAACCAGTAGAAAGAATTAAATGGTAAGTTCCTATGGCTAATACTTCAGCTTGACATTTATTTCCCATGAAAAGAAAGCGTTCAGTTGGACTGGGGGTTCGGCTTGAAAGGTATCCCTGCATCGTATTAGAAATATGAACATTAGCACCCGAATCAATCCACCTAGTATTAGAAGGAACATTAACAAGATTTGATTCAAAACACACAAGAGCTAATTGCTCACCTTTCTTTTCGAACCAAGCCTTTCGCTTTGGATAATCCTTTTGGATATGTCCTTCTTTCCTACAGAAGAAACATTTAATGTTTTCCTTTTTCTGGACCTATGGAGCATGAGTAGGTCCATTATCCTTTGATGGTGTTGATTTCTTTTCTTTTCCAGGATTCCACTTCTTCTTTGTTCCTTGAGTCATAAGAATAGCGAAGAAGCTCCCTTGTTGCTTAAGTCTTGCCTCCTCTTGAACTATCATGCTTGATAGTTCATTCACATTCCATTTATCCTTAAGAGAATTATAAATCATTTGGAATGGACCGTACTGAGGAAGCAAAGAATTCATAATAAACTGAACCAGGAAGGATTCTTCTACGTTCATCCCTAATCCACCTAATTTAGCTACAATGTTTGACATCTCAAGAATATACTCTTGCAAACCTTTCACACCATCATATTTTATGGTAGTGAGTTGAGCCATAAGTGTGCCAGCTAAAGACTTATTAGCGGTACGAAATCTTTCCTCAATTGCTTTCAAGAATTTATTAGCATTTTCAGCTTGAGGTAGAGCAGTCTTAATGTTATTTCCAATAGTCATCCGCATGAGCATTAAGCTTAGTTTATTCGATTTTTCCCAGGCATCATAAATGCTCTGATCATCCACGCTGCTATCCTCAGTAAGTGCAGCGGGTTTCTCAGATACAAGTAAAAAGTCAAGATCAAGAACACCTAAGGTGAACTTGATATGCTCACTCTATTCAGAAAAGTTTGAGCCATTAAGCATCGGAATAGACCAAGCGTGCGAATGAAGAGAAACAGGTACTGAAACTGCAAAGGATTAAGATTCATACAAAACAATAAGAATATAAATTCACTTGCATCAATGTAATTCAGAAATCATAACATACATTTTGATAATCAATGAACTAACTGTATCATCAAAACTTTCCTTTGGGATAAAATTAATACATATAGAGCATTCATTAAACAGGTGACCCCTCACCCCTATAAAGCTAATTAAATACACATCATCCAATCAATAAGAGTTGATACCTTTGGGTATTTTAGGTCAACCTAACCAGATGTAGCAATTTAATTGCTTTATATCATTCTCTAATCATCTCAACTGATGACCAATCTTTGGAACAATCCTCAGTCTATAATTAGAAAACGCGATTTTACTATGTCACTAACTTAATGCATAGGTAATTATATTAAGTTACAATAATGTGAATATAAATACAAAGGTCTATCTACTCCATGGGTCACTTTGGCAACCGTCGTACTCGTTAAACATATAATATTCGCAAAGCACTAATGTGGCATATATTTAGCAAGATATAATTATAATTAATGTCAATTAAATTTATGGCAAATTAACTAGATTATGATTCCAACGCGTCTAGCTCGAAAAAACAAACAAAGCAAGCCTTTACAGCTAAAAAACGGACATAAAATGAGCCCGAAAATGCATAAAAACCAATAACGAGAAATTCGGTTCAATTTAATTTCAATTTCA
>MVGT01003952.1:84656-95828 GCA_002174775.1 Macleaya cordata | reverse complement strand
GAGTCCAGCACTCTTCTAAGTCTTTGTACTCTTTTCTTTAGCTCAGGTTTTGTCCCTCTGGGTTTTCCTGGCAAGATTTTTAACGAGGTAATTATCTTAGAATAGTAGACATCCAAGGGGGAGTACTATAAGGAGAAGGAGGTGGCTGTCTACCTTGGTCTCTTTGCATCGATACGCCACCTCCCCATAGTAGGTGTCATGAGATGGTGCCTCACCATCATGCATCTAAATCTATATTTATAGTCTTGTACCCCCCTTATGTTATATACAATAAAAGTTACGGATGAGTTATGTAAAGTAAGCAGTTAATAGAAATCTCCACTTCTCTCTTATACTTACACTTTGTGTATAAATTATAACATTTTGTTCCTTATATAAGTAATTCTTTTAAGTGGGACCTACTAGTTATACTACTTTACAAATTAGGTTACAAAATTTGTAAGTTGGAGTATAATGGGTCGGTGGTTTTTTGGCATGTTTTAGAAAAAAAACGTGGAGTGTGAAGATTATTAGGTTTTTCTTTTCTCCTTTAGTGAATGGCTGCTGAATGTTTAGGGGCTTTGACAAAACACAGCTGCTTCTTCTTCTTCTTGTTCGTGGTGCATAAGAGAGAGAGAAAGAGTTGTTGTGTACGCCCAAGAGAAAGTTGCTGCTGCTGCTCTTCTCCTTCTTCATACGAACTGGATTGGAGAGCTATTGTGCTTCTTCTTCTCCTTCACGCCCAAATCAGAGAGCTGGATCTGCTGTGCTGCTAGTGTTAGGCATCTTTGAGAAGAAAACGAAATTGATGTTGCAGTTGCTCTTCACGCACAAGCGAGAACAAAATAAGGGCGAATACGATTCAGCCACCATAGCCGTTCGCCAACCAATAAACCCTCTTTCCTTTTCTTTTTCGTTAGTTTTCTTTGATGAATTTATTTCTGAATCTCTTAAACATGTGTAGCTAGATTATTTCTTTGGTTAAGGGTGAATTTTAAAACCCTAGACATGGTTATTGGTTAATCAATTTCAAAAATTTTCTTTCATCTTTCTTTTGAATTTATTAATATTCTAATGCTATATTTTTTATGAATTGGTGTCTCATTTATTTAGGTACGCAACTAGATGAATATGACAGTTATTTGATTCCTAGTTTAGAATTTTGATTCGTTTTGTCAAGAAGGTTTGAACCCAAACATACATAGGTGCTCTAAAGGCATCCTACACTTTAGGGCATATGGTAATTAGGCTCTCTGATGTTTTCACTCCCGCTTGGACGGTGCTATTTGAACACCAAGATCTGGTGTTGCAATTGTAACACCAGATTTTTGGGCCTATATGAGTACACTTCAAGAGCTAAAATTTTGTGAGGTAGTTCTCCTCATCATGTACATCATCCGCACAAAAAATTAGCGTATTTTAAAACTTCTAATGCAATCAAAAGTTGATTGATAAGGACACATATATTACATTTAATACCTCTATATTTATATTATTTAGTTAATTATTTTATTCTATTTGAATTAATTAAGTGTATTTTGGTTGTGTGTAAGAAATATGACTGGAGCGATCAAAATGCGGTAAAAATTGGCAAATTATAACATTTAGCGAAGTTCGTGGGAGAGCGAAATAGAGGAGATCAATTGAAAAAGCGAAATCAGTTGAAATAATAGAAACTGATAAAGGCACCAGCAAAAAGTCACAAGGGCACCCATGAGAGCACGTGGACACATGCGAATGTCAAAATAATTCAAAATAAGGGTACTGATCACAAAGAATTGATGACATCAGCATGTTGTCATCAAACAATCTAAGCTTATTTCTAACTAGGTATATCGACGTGCCTCCGACACAGCTCAAAACCGTGTCCATCCTCCCCACACGCGCTTCACGCGTGTGGTTTGGATGTCCAAATGTGCTACGCACGTTTCTCCTACTCGTTGTCTTCATGCAGGCTTCGTGCGCACCTACATACGCGCCCTTAGATCCACTCCACGCGACTTCACCATCAAGTGTAAATCAGGTGTAAATAAATAACTATGGGCATGGAACACGTCTGGTATTTCGCAAAAGAAAATAAGGTTATTTCGGTCATTTATATAATAAAGTTGTTAAAGGGTATAAGGGTATTAAAAAATAAAATAAGGTTATTTTAGTCATTTTAGTCATTTACTACCACGGGACACATCCGGTATTTCGCAAAAAATATAACATTATTTTGGTCATTTAGGGTGTGGGTTATGTTGACCCACCATCAAAAAAAAATTTAGGGTGGGGGGTAACAGTCACCCACCCCCCCCTTTCTCCTAGTCAGCACAACTTATGTGCCGTCCTCCTTTATTATATAGATTGCTTAATACTATTTTTTTAAGAAAACGGATTTTGTTCCTTGTATAAGAAATTGTTTTAAGTGGGACCTACTAGTTATACTACTTTACAAATTAGGTTTCAAAATTTGTAAGTTGGAGTATAATGGGCCGTTTACAAGATTAGTTTTTTTTTTTTTAAAACGTGGAGTATGAAGATTATTAGGTTTTTCTTTTCTCCTTTTGGTGAACGGCTGCTGAGTGTTTAGGGGTTTTGGTAAAACACAGCTGCATCTTCTTCTTCTTGTTCATGACGCATAAGAGAGAGAGAAAGAGCTAATGTGTACGCCCAAGAGAATGTTGCTGTTGCTGCTCTTCTCCTTCTTCATACGAACTGGATTGGAGAGTTGTCGTGCTTCTTCTCCTTCATGCCTAAATCAGAGGGCTGGATCTGCTGTGCTGCTAGTGTTAGGCATCTTTGAGAAGAAAACAAAGTAGCTGCTGCTGCTCTTCACACACAAGCGAGAACAAAACAGGGGCAAATACGATTCAGCCACTATAGCTGATCGCCAACCAATAAACCCTCTTTCCTTTTCTTTTTCGTTAGCTTTCTTTGATGAATTTATTTTTGAATCTCTTAAACATGTGTAGCTAGATTATTTCTTTGGTTAAGGGTGAATTTCAAAACCCTAGACATGGTTATTGGTTAATCAATTTCAGAATTTTTCTTTCATCTCTCTTTTGAATTTGTTAATAGTCTACTACTATATTTTTCATGAATTGTTGTTGCGTTTATTTAGGTGCGCAACTAGATGAATATGATAGTTATTCGATTGCTAGTTTAGGGTTTTGATTCGTTTTGTCAAACAAAAGTAGCAGATTGTTGTCAACGATTATTGAAGATTTTTGTTTGATTGCAAGTGGAATATAACTCAAGATGAATAAACTGAGCTTGTGTGTTTATTGCTTGATTTAACCTATGTCTTTCTTAAATTATTGCTTTCATTAAATTAAATTTAGAGATCTTGTTCTAGGTTATTTAATGGGAAGAGATTGAGTGAAGAACTTGTTTTACTCAACAACAAAGTAAGGAAGAATCAAGATAATCGAACATATGATTGTTTTAGGGTTATTAATTTTAAAAGAAAGTGAAAGATAATTCTGATTATTGACTATAAATCATGTTTAGAGGTGGTGAATGATCTCTTAACCATACTTCTCATCATATTTACTTAACCTTTTAAATTTTGTTTTCTTAAATTTGAGTTCTGCTATTTGTTTTTTTTTAATTTGTTTACATATCAAATCGAAGCCAAACCCCTTCCCTCCTAATCTTATGTGCAACGTGTTTTGTGTGTCCTTAGTGTGTCTGCAAACTCTTAGTTATTTTTATTCAGTTTAAGTAGGCTTTCGAATTTTATTTTAATCTGTGGTTAGTTTAGGTTTGTTTTGTGTCATTAACTTATAAATTAGGAACAATCTTCTGCGGGAATGACCCTTGCTTGCTACCATACTCAATAACGATCATATTTAGTGCTGGGGTTTAATTTATACACTTTTTAGTGTATCAATTTTAGCGCCGTGTCGCCGGGGATTGTTTTTCCTAACCAATTTGTTATTTATTTTTATTTTGTTTTGTTTTATGTTTTAGTATTTGTTCTAAAAAGTTTTTGTTTTCATTTCTTAGGTATTTTATGAATGAATGTCCGAGCTTACTGGAGAAGAGGTAGATCAAAGGCTTAAAGGGATATTGGAATTCACATCGTCTTATTTTAGGTCAAAAGAGCAGTTTGCACCTTTTCCACCTTTACCATCATCTTCACATCCAATTTCCACACCACCTGAATTTACTCAAGCATTACATACTTCCCTTCCACCTAGTCCACCAAGGGATTCCTAAAACCAGTTAGTTAAATTCAAGCAAAAAGAGATGGCAGAGAACAATAGAACACTAAAGGAGTTGGCGGCACTAGATTTGGACTAGTAGCCTCTTTGCATTCAGATTCCTCAACTTGAGGGTGTTGTTGAGCTCAAATCAGGAATGATACATTTTCTACCAACTTTTTAAGCTTTTGTAGGTGAAGATCCAAATAAGCACCTCAAGAAGTTTTATGTAGTGTGTTCAAGCATGAAACCAACAACCGTCTCTGAAGAGCAAATTAAGTTGAGAGCTTTTCCATTCTCCTTAGCGGACAATGCAAAAGAGTAGCTTTATTATCTACCATCCGACACCATTACCACATGGAATGAGATGAAGAAACTATTTCTTGAGAAGTATTTCCCTGCATCCAAGGCCACAAACATTAGAAAAGAAATATGTGGTGTTCGACAACAAAATGGAAAGAGTTTATGAGTATTGGGAGACATTCAAGAAGCTATGTGCATCTTGTCCTCATCACCAAATCAGTGAGCAGCTATGGAAAGGAGCATGATAGATGCTGCAAGTGGAAGAGCTTTAGTAGACAAAACACCTACAACAGCAAAGAATTTGATAGTTAATATGGCGGCTATTTCACAATAGTTTACCAACCGATCAGAATTGCCACTAAGGAAGGTGAATGAGATTAGTGTTACAACCAACATTGAGCAACAACTAGCCAACCTCACCTGACTAGTTCAAAAAATGGCTGTAGGTACTATTCAACAATCAAAGATGTGTGGAATATGCTTTATGATGGGTCATCCAACTGATATGTGCCTATCTTTGCAAGAAAATAATTTAAAGCAAGCCGATGCTCTAGGAGGGTTTCAAGGGCAGCAGGTACAAAGACAAAAGTATGATCCTTTTTCTAATGCTTATAATGTTGGATGGAGGGACCATCCTAACTTTAGTTGTTCAAGAAATCATAAACAAGTTGCTCCTAATGCCAACTTTAATCATCCACCTGGTTTCAATCAACCAAGTCCGCAACTACCATATCAACCTCGGCCATAACCCATGTCTCAAGGCCAAGGAACAAATCTTGAAGATATAGTTAAATCTTTGGCTACTAACTCTTTGCAATTTCAATAAGAAGTAAGGGCAACTATCAAGAACTTGGAGACGCAAGTGAGCCAATTGGCTAGTACTATGGGCAGATTGGAAGCACAAGGATCTGAAAAACTTCCATCCCAAACTACGATCAATCCAAGACTGAATGCTAGTTCTATGACATTGAGAAGTGGAAAACAACTTGAGGAAGCACCAAAAACACCAAAAAAAGTAAGGGAAATCGTGAATCAGACAAAATAGAATAAGGATTCAGCTTTTGAAAAGGATGAGGCCACAACTCCTATTAAGGCTTCTTCGTCACCTAAGGTAATTTTTAAGGTTCCTAATTCTACTAATGTTTCTTCTCTATCTTTTCCTAACAGGTTTGCAAAGTCAAAGAACGAAGAATATGAAAGAGAGATTTTGGAAACCTTCCGTAAGGTACAAGTGAACATACCTCTTTTAGATGCCATTAAACAAGTCCCACGCTATGGAAAATTCTATAAAGAGCTGTGCACCACCAAACGTAAATTAAAGGGTGATGAGATAGTAAGAGTGGGGGAGAATGTATCCGCTGTTTTACAAAGGAAGCTTCCCCCAAAATGCAAAGATCCAGGAAGTTTCACCATACCATGCACAATCGGCAACACCAGGTTTGAAAAAGCTATGTTAGATTTAGGAGCATCTATAAATGTCATGCCTTATTCCATTTATGCTTCTTTAAATCTTGGTTTACTTAAGGAAACTGGTGTAGTTATTCAACTCGCCGACCGGCCTAACGCTTATCCAAAAGGTGTTTTGGAGGATGTTTTAGTGCAGGTGAACGAGTTAGTTTTCCCCGCTGATTTCTATGTTCTTGCGATGGAGGATGACTCATCCCGTAGGCTGACACCATTACTCTTAGGGAAGCCATTCATTAAAACTGTCCGAACTAAAATAGATGTTTATGATGGAACTCTAACTATGGAGTTTGATGGCGAGGTTATACGTTTCAATATTGTTTAGGTAATGAGGTATCCAAGTGATTTGCATTCTTGTTTTTTAGTTGACATACTTGATTCTTTAGTGCAGCAACTCTTTGAGTTAACTAGTGGGGATGCATTAGAGATCGCCATTAAAAAACGCCTTGAGTTAGAAGATTCTAAAAAGCCAAGAAGGGATGTGCAAGGTTTTGACAACATTGAGGAGACTGTGGCATCTTTAGAGTCATTGCTAGAAGTTTCTAAGAGGTATAATGTTTCTTTTATTTCTTTGTCTTTATCTAACGAGAAACTTTTACCTTCTGTGATGCAGGCCCCTACCTTGGAGCTTAAACCTCTTCCAGAGCATCTTAAATATGTCTACTTAGGTGAGGATGATACGTTACCAGTAATCATTGCAATGAACCTCACAATATTACAAGAAGAAAGGCTAATCCGTATGTTGAAAGACCATAAAATAGCTATAGGCTGGACAATTGCGGATATAAAAGGGATTAGTCCTTCCATGTGCATGCAACGAATTTTGCTTGAAGATGGAGCAAAGCCAACCAGAGAAGCTCAACGTCGATTGAACCCTCATATGATGGAGGTTGTTAAGAAAGAAATCTTGAAATTACTAGATGTTGGCGTGATCTACCCTATTTCGGACAGCAAATGGGTGAGCCTGGTCCAAGTTGTTCTAAAGAGATCCAGCATAACCGTAGTTAAGAATGAGGAGAATGAGCTAGTTCTAACTCGTGTCCAAATGGGTTGGTGGGTTTGCATTGATTATCGAAAACTTAACACTACTACTCGCAAGGATCATTTTCCTTTGCCATTTATTGACCAAATGTTAGAAAGATTGGCTGGTCATACTCACTTTTGTTTTCTTGATGGTTACTCAGGTTATAATCAGATCGTAATTGCACCGTAGGACCAAGAGAAGACAACATTCACTTGCCCCTTTGGAACGTTTGCCTATCGAAGTATGCTATTTGGCCTTTGCAATGCTCCTACTACTTTTCAACGGTATATGGTTAGTATATTTTCAGATTATGTTGAAAACATCATAGAGGTTTTTATGGATGATTTAAGTGTCTATGGTGACTCTTTTGAAAAATGCTTAGATAACCTTACACTTGTTCTTAAACCCTGCATAGAAACTAACCTTGTGCTTAATTGGGAAAAATGTCATTTTATGGTAGATCAAGGTATAGTTTTAGGTCATATCATTTCTGCTAAGGGAATAGAAGTAGATAAATCTAAGATAGATCTTGTTCGCTCTTTACCACCTCCCACAAGTGTGAGGGAGGTTCGTTCTTTTATTTGTCATGCAGGATTTTATCTAAGGTCTATCAAGGATTTTTCAAAAATTGCAAGGCCCTTATGCAGATTGTTACAGAATGAAGTGGCATTTGAATTCAATAAAGAGTGTAAAGAAGCATTTAAGCGGCTGAAAGAGCTCTTGACTATGGCTCCTGTCATTCAGCCACCAGATTGGAGCCATCTTTTTGAGTTGATGTGTGACGCAAGTGATTATGCCGTGGAGGCAGTTTTAAGGCAGCGAGTCGGCAAGCTTCCTCATGCCATCTATTATGCATCAAGGACCTTGAATCATGCACAACTTAACTACTCCACAACTGAAAAAGAGCTCCTAGCGGTTATTTTTGCTTTCAAAAAGTTTTGTTCCTATTTAATTGGCACTAAAGTAACTGTGTTTTCTGATCATGCAGCTCTTAGGTACCTACTCACCAAAAAGGATGCAAAGCCGAGGCTCATAAGGTGGATACTCCTCTTGCAAGAGTTTGATCTAGACGTCAAAGATAAGAAAGGTAGTAAAAATCTAGTTGCAGACCACCTTAGCCGCCTCATTCATGATGAAGATGCACTTCCTTTGCAAGAAAACTTCCCAGATTAGCAGTTACTTACTGTAGCAAATTTGACCCCTTGGTATGCGGATATAGTAAATTATTGGGTCACCAAAAAGATACCAGATGATTTAACTCGTGCTCAAAAGTATCAATTGAAAAAGATCGCAGGACAATATGTGTAGGATGATCCATATTTGTGGAAGCATTGCGTCGATCAAATGATAAGAACGTGTGTATCTAATTCAAAATTCTCTTCTGTATTCACTTTATGCCATTCTTATGCATGTGGTGGGCACTTTGGAGCAAAACGAACAGCTCTCAAGGTACTTAAGAATGGATTTTATTGGCCTACATTGTTCAAACACCTATACTAATTATTGAAATCTTTGATGTTTGGGGTATTGATTCCATTAGACTGTTTGTTTCTTTGCATGGTAATCTTTACATACTTCTTGCTATTGATTATGTATCGAAATAGGTAGAAGCAAAAGCCATCCGAACTAATAACTCTAAAGTGGTTGTAGATTTTGAGAAGACTAATATTTTTGCAAGGTTTGGAACACCAAGAGCTATAATCAACGACAGAGGTAGTCATTTTTGCAACCGATCATTCGAAGCTTTACTAAGGAAATATAATATTACACATAAGGTCTCTACGCCATACCACCCACAAACTAGTGGGAAAGCTGAAGTGTCAAACCGAGAGGTCAAGTCCATTTTAGAGAAAACCGTGAATCCAAATAGGAAGGATTGGAGTTTACGACTCGATGATGCACTTTGGGCATACATGACAGCATTTAAAACTCCAATTGGGATGTCACCCTTTCGACTTGTGTATGGTAAGCCGTGTCATCTTCTTGTTGAGTTAGAGCACAAGGCATTTTGGGCGGTAAAATAATGTAATATGGAAATGGATGCTGCGGGTGAACAAAGGAAACTCCAACTAAATGAGCTTGAGGAAATCAGAAACGACGCCTATGAGAGTTCACGGATCTACAAGGAGAAAACTAAGGCATTTCATGATAAGATGATCTCAAGAAAGGACTTTGTTGTTGGACAGAAAGTTCTTNAGGATTTTGTTGTTGGCCAGAAAGTTTTTCTATTCCATTCACGCCTTAAGTTATTTTTTGGTAAGTTACGTTCTCGATGGGTTGGACCTTTTATTGTTACTAATGTTTTTCCTCATGGTGCAATGGAAATTCGAAGTTTGAAGACGGATAAGGAGTTCAAAGTGAATGGACATAGACTAAAGCGTTATTATGAACCTTTTGTGACGCCCAATGTGGAGGAGGTACCTCTCTACGAACTAGCGTCTCTTGATGGATAAATGGGGGTACAAGTCAGGCTGCGGACATTAAACCAAGCGCTGATTGGGAGGCAACCCAAAGGATGGAGGAAAATTACAGCCATGGAGAGTACGCCATAATCAGATTTGCTCTTTCTTATTTTTAATCTCCTTTTTTTTCAATTATTTGATTCATTGCTTGTTTTATTTTAGTTTTCTTTCAAAAAAAAAAACTGTCTGGCTAAAGATGTTAAACTTAGCGCTTGCTGGGAGGCAACCCATGCTATTTTTGGGCACTGATTCACTTCATAGTAATCTCTTTCCTTATACCTGTATTTATTTCAGCATATCTTTTGTGTTCATGCTATTCATAGATTTATATTTAGGAACATTGAGGACAATGTTTGATTTAAATTTGGGGTAAGGGAGAATTTTTTTTTTTTTTTGTGTCCATGAGTTTCAAAATGGAATGGGGTTCATGTTGATGATGTGAATTAGAGCTTTGTGATTTTAACATTGTGATTTTTGGTTTCCTAATAAATTTTGAATTTTTAGTTTATTATACTATCCCTTTGCTAAATTTTTTTCAGAAATATCAAGTTTTGGAGAAATTCTTGCACATAGCCACATTAGTGTAATCTAAGTGAAGATTAAGTCCAACTAAGAGGTCCCGAATAATCATTAGTGGAGACTTATTTTTATTTACCTAGTGTGAGTTTGTTGGCCTTTCATTATCCGTTGAGAGATCTCTTTTGCGCTAATTCTGAGTAGAATGAAGAGCTACTCAATCTCACAGTTCTTTTTCGGCACTTTCGTTGATCTCATGAGTGCCATAATTTTTCAACCACTGAGGGTGACATTAGGATTGCAAAATTCTTAATCTTGTAGTCTGAGATGATGACATACCTCTCTTAACTTGGTAGATGACAATAGGTAAATTAGGTCTCACACTCATTACCATCTAAAAAATATATAAGGATGATATATTTTTTATCATCTCATCATTACAATTTTTTATCCATTGTTTCTGAGAAGTGTATAAGGATGATCAAGAAAAGAAAATAAGATGGACAATGTGTGTATATGTCTTCAATTGAGTTATATCAAGATCAAGTTCTACATGCAAGAAGTGGTGATTTTTCTTCTACAAAAGAATATACAAATAAAAAGAGTGAACAGGAAGAAGTCAAATTCAAAATTGTTCAAGTTAAAGAACAACTGAAGAAAAAGTGAAGATGTACAATTTAAAGGGTGCCTGGCTTAAAGATCCAAGGCCTCTATCTTCTTAGAAATCCTACACCCTTCTACCATTTAAATCCTACTTCATCATATTTTACTCATTATATGATCCTTTTAAATACTAGGAAAAGAGAGGTTAGATTGTTGATCAGGTAAGAAGTTAAGTAAGCATCCTCATCCTCAATAGATATTCCTTTCTATGAGATTATCCTCTAAAAATAGTTCGTTCTTCAATATATATGTGAGTCCTTTATTTTGTGCTTTATTCATACTCGCATATAAGAGTTAAACAATTCTGAATGTTTTATTTTTGAGAGTCTAACCGTGAGGCTGAAGTCGAGGCGAAATGTATTAGGAATGTGATCAAGGTTGTAACTTTGGGATAATGGCCAAAACACCCAATATATAACGTTTTTAATCCATTTAGTACACAAGATTTTTAATAAGACTGAAATACCTTTTTTAAAACTTTTTGAATCTGTTTAGTCCTTTTTAAACTTTTCCAAATCTATTTAGTCCATTCCTTCCTTTTTAATGTTCCTGTTATACCCTTATTATATTT